>MU763888.1:58155-76415 GCA_026770625.1 Nicotiana glauca | reverse complement strand
AGATAATTATATATTTTTGTACAATTATAACTTATAATAAATTTAACTTATAATTTTACATAAAAATAATAAATACGCGAAAATTAATTTATCAAAATTATACATCAAAGTTAAGATATAATATTAATATTATAAAAACATTACATAAATATAATTAAGTGTATATAAAGAGATAAAATAAAAGATTAAATAATAAAATAATAATAAAATAATGGTGAATAGTAATGGGGGAGATGAATAGTGTATCCCATATTTGAGGGGAATACTATTCATCCCGTATTTTGGGGACAAAAATGAGGAGGATTGGAGGACAATTTCCCTCAAAATTGCCCCCGTTATGGGAGATTGGACAAGGTTGGAGATGACCTTAAGTTTCATGTTTGGTCTAGACTCTAAATCATCCATCTGGACTGTTTTAATTTCTCTGTCAATTTTCTGGTATCAAGATTAGCTTTTTCAGACAAATCTTCAGTATGATTTGTGTAACGTGTGTCACAGAGCAAATCCTTAGTGCTTTTTCCTTATGATTTGATCTGTTCTATTTCTAACAGTCTTGCCGATTACAATAGATTTACTATAAACTACGACAATGCGGCATGCATGATGCATATGTATATTAATTTCTTCTCCTAATTATCTATCCTTTTTGCTTTTTAGAATATTGCATTGTGCCAAAATTTGTCCAGTTATTTCTATACTTAGCTTTAAATTGTTTATTTTACCTATAATGAGATTATTTATAGCCACATAAATTTCTGTCTTGTTTTAGATCACAAGTTTCTAACGTAATCTTTTGTAAAATATTGCGTGGCTAGTCAAACTATACCATATAAAATGGGACGGATGGAGTATTAAGCAACTAATAATTGTTTGATATAATAATTTCACCCAAAAATCTACTTCGTTTTACCCAAAAAAAAGAGGTTAAATTTCTTCAAGTAGATAACTTTTATCTGTACTGTTTAATCTATTTTCATTTAAACGAAAGAGAACAAAATTAATCAATAATATCTAGACATACTAGAGTACATAATTGGGACGAAAAGAGCAGTTTTAATTGATTTCCTTGAAGACGGAACGCCTAATATATTGACTTGTGAATAGTACTTCCAAGAAAAAGAAAAGAATAGGCATAATGTGCTAAAGAGCAACGAGTCAAAGTCGAAATATTTCCAATTTTTGCCATATAAGATTGTACACGAGGACTGGATAAAAGGATAAATATAGATTACTGGGGCTTAAGTACACAGTAAAACTTGAAATGCCTTTCGAGCTGTTCGGGCGCTGAGGAAAAAGTGAAAAACTAGTATGCTTAAGAATTAGGCCTCATTTGTTTGCACTTAATGGAGGTCTGAATCTTAATCATTCAGATCTAAGACATTAAGTGCATTTGTTTTTAAAGTCTGAATCTTAATTATTCAGATCTTAATCATTAAGTGCATTTGTTTTTTCCACTTCACAACCACTTAATGAGTCTGAATATGTCTGTATGATTAAGATCTATAACAGATGCTTAATTTCATGAAGATGCTATCAAATATTCATTATTATTTGCTTTCACCGCTTACCATTATCAACTACCACCATGCCGCCACCACCACCATCACCTCCACCATCACCACGCCACTATCATCCTCAATCATAGCCGCTACCATTATCGACCACCACTCACTATCCTCACCATTTCGACCACCATCATTCTCGCCCACAATCAACACTCATTTACCTCAACTACAAAAAATGACCACCCCATCAACATCAACAACCACACCCGGCACTGCCCATCATTATAACCTACCACCACCCACCCACCACCTTCCTCAGTCACAACTACTACCACCACCCGCCATTATTAACTATCACCATCCACCGCCACCATCCTCAATCATAATCCCACCACTACCAATCACTATGAACCACCACCATCAACCAAAACTACCACCAACCACAGTCTCTAGTCGGCATTCACCACCAACAACTATCATATTTTTAAAAACTATATATTTTATTGATAGAATATTAGATTAGTTAGTATTTCTTTTGAATTTTATGTTTATGAATTTTCAAATAAAGATAAATTTTATACATTCAGATGTTAAAAATCAAATAGTCTTAATTATTTAATATTCGTATCTTAATACACATCTTAATATATTCAGATGTGTATTCAGATTCAGATGTCTTAATCTTAATACACTTCTTGATATTCAGATATGTATTCAGATTCAGACATCTTAATCTTAAAAAAAAATAAATGAGGCCTTACACTCCTTATCACTTGGCTCAATAGCCCATCAAAAAATGGCTCATGTTTGAAGCTCTTACATAGTGTGGCCCAGATTGTATATAATGTGAAAATTACTTTTCACCCATTAGCCCACTTCTTTTAATTTATTTTTCTTCTCTGTTCTTATTCTCCTCGTGTCCCAACTTTGCATCCCAAACTTTCTATGTCATTATTATTCTCCATCAAACGCTCCTCTAGATTCAATGCCGATAATCACTATTTGGATGAAGAAGAAAAATAATACAGAAAAAAATTAATTTTTTAGAGTCATATGAAGATCACTTCATTCAGTAGAGTGGAAAGAACTGTGTCTGCACTAAATAGGTTCACTTGGTAGGTTCACTTGGTCTCAGTCTTATCCTCATTCCACGTGTAATTCTAATTTTAGTGGTTGATTAAAAACTTGAAAAATAGATGTCACCATTAAAGGTGTTTCAAACCTTCGATTTCAGAAATTGCGCTTTTTGATTGTTGGTTGTTTGGATTGGGTGCTGTCCCAATTGATTGGAATCATCAAGAGTAGTTCAAAACTTAAATTTAAAGCGATTTGGAGTAGATTTAAGCTAGATTTGAGTTAAATTTTAGAAGATCTCCAAGAAAGAAGAAGAACATGTGAAGCTCCATTGATAGGATTCATCTGTATAATAATGTATAAAATTGTATAAATAGTACTCCCCCCGTTTCATATTGTTTGAGGTAGTTTGACTCGGCACGGAGCTTAAAAAAAAAGAAGAAGACTTTTAAAAGTTGTGGTCTTAAAAGCTTAAGGGGTAAAAGGTTTGTGGGGCCATGCCATTTGTGTGGCTATAAAAGCTTCTCATTAAGGGCAAAAAGGATAAAATGAAGAGTTTAAAGTTGAATTATTTCTAAATTTAGAAATGTGTCATTTATTTTGGAACAGACTAGAAAGGAAAGTACCTCATTTAATATGAAACAGAAGAAGTATATAATAGTGTACAAACAACTCTCATACACAGTAATACATTGTTTGCATGTATTTGGTAAATTTCTCACATATTCTTCTTCTTCTACACATATATACATAGGTATCACGAACATTTTTTTACAGTGCTTATACATCTTTATACACTTTTATAAAACTATACATAATGTACCTCTTTGTATAAAAGTGTATAATATCGTATAAAAGTGTATAAACATCTCCGACGAACTTCTTATATGATTTTACTTGCAATTCTTGTTCAAACCTAGTCCAAAACTCCATCAAATGACTTCAAACTTTGTATACAACCTACTTAGACTATTTATAATAAGTTAAAACAATACCCATTTCAAATTTCTCACAAAATCATATTTAAAATTTAACAAGATTAGCATTGAAGAAGAAGAGATTTTAGGTTTCTCGCGTCTGTTTTTGCATCTTTGTAGATGAGAAGGTATGCATAAACTTGAGGAAAAAAAGAGAATGGAAACTCAAGGATCTTTCACGCCGGAAGATCTGGAGAATTAAAAAAAAAAAGAAAAAAAATTCGGATAAAGCTGCTAAATATGTTGGACTTTTATCCTAAGTGGTTCTTTTTATTGTAGCTAAACGTGGCCTGAAGCTGAAGCAGTTTCTTTGTCTGCTTTTGATCTGGTAATTGAAGCTAACTGTATGATTTCAGTTCATTTGATGCGGTATATATTGTTGGTTTTCGTATTACAATTGATTATTTATTTATTTTAAAACACAATTGATTATCTTCAGTGGTTTTGTCGGGGTTTTTTTTGGTTTCTTGAGTTGTACTCGTATTGTTGGAGGATTAATTTTTTATTTAATTTTTTTTGTTTGGTGATGATGCTATTTTGTTGACCAAGCAGCTCTTGCTAGGTTGCATTTTCTAAGTGTTGATTAATTTAGTAACAGAGAGAAAATTCCGATATGAGTTTCTTGATATTTGACTACATATTTGCAAATTTATAACTGGGCTAAAATACTGCAAGGTCACCTTATGAAGTGATCTATTGTGTAATTCTTCCTTTTGTTGGAGTTTTCAAAATTTGGTTCTTCTCGACAGTGGTGGTAGATCCAATCAAAGGTCTAACTAAGAGATAAAATATTTAGTTATTCTCTTAGAGCCAAAAGGTATGAGAACAAAATCTGTTTCCTTTAATTTCAAAACAAACAAGCACGTTTAGCTTTGTCACAAGCTTTATTTACAAAACAAACAAAAGTCGATTGTTACTCTCAAGAGCAAAGCACTATGAGCACCTAAGCAAAGTCATGGTTTAAGTATGACATTTGGCCTTCGATTGAGTAATGATTTGAAGAAGAAAAAAAAGGATTTTATAAATTGTACAACATTAATATACTCACGAAAGGTGAATCACATTAGGATGCTATAAAATACGGTTATGGAAGTATAGCATCGCCCCTAGGTGGATCATTCTAATTACTCTAGATGTTCCCTGATGAGACGTGAGCCCTAACGGCAGTGTTACAGAAGATATCAAGTTATCAGTGGTAGATTATACATCGACATTAAAGTGAATCAACAATGAATGGATAAAAGTTACAAAGTATGAGATGAGATTAGGTCATCATTCTTAAGATGAACAGTAATGAAGAAGCACTAAAGGATTTAGATTTATACATATATGATATTGGGGTTGAAGGGATTCAATCCGAGCTTGCCGCTCGTCTTGATATGTTGACGACTTGTTAATGAAATATTTTTTACCCTATTGTTGATGTTGTTCTTATTGTATTGCTCTGGTTTTTGTTATTGGTATATCGTATTGGAGGAGGCCCTTGTTACAAGAGAGATGCTGCCCAAATTTACATAAAATGAGCTACTAGCTTAAGTTACAGACTTAGCCATTACTCAACACTGGTTTTGAATCTCCTTATGCTATGGTAGACTGAGTTGAGTTATTTAAAGAGTTGCTTAGAAGCTATTAAGGACTCAATGAGGTTAAGGTATGTTAAGGCTAAACCTTTTCTTCATTTTGGCATGATCCTGTAACTACATGTGTTTGATAACGAGACATAAATAGACGTTCATATTCCTGAATTTATGTAAATTGTCTTAGTCTCATAAGTTACAACATTATCCCTTATGAGGACTTCATATTCAGTTTAGTATTGTCTTCTTTCAGCCAAGAGAGCATAGAGTCTATATCTATATAGTATTAAAGTATTTACCACCATCGAACTATAATCGATGGGTAGGCCCCTATTGGGGAACCTCTAATCAGATGGTAAGTTATATAGCGAGCCTACTGTGGCCGAACGCCTATGAGCGAGCATAGAATGGCCGAGATACAGAGCCTAGTATGGTCGAGCGCCTATGAGCGATCCTACTACAGTAGAGTATTTACACATACCGATCCTTATAGGGCCGAAAAACTATTTTACTAACGATTTTGAGAGAGTTGAGTTAGTAGCTGCAGGTAAGCACATCTTTAGATTATCTTTGACTCCCAGTTACATTCAGTTATTATATTATCAGTTCAGTTTCAGCTTTCAGTTACTCTGTTGCCTTGCATACTTGGTACATTATTTCATACTGACATCCCTTTTGCCAGGGATGCTGCATTTCTTTCCTGCATGTCCTGATTGATAGTTGGACAGAGTCTCCTAGCAGACAGAGTCAAACATCAGCTTAGGTGGTAAGCTCCACTTCCTAGGAGTTACCAAGTCTAGACCTTAAAGTCCACTTTATATATACAGGTTTGATGGGTAGGTCGAGGCCCTGTCCCGACCATAGTACAATTTAGTTATCTCTAGCGGCTTGTAGACGAGTCCTATATATTTTGTATATCAGTTGATGTTCATGGAGGCTTTGTCGGCCTGCACAGTTATATATATCAGCTTTTGGGTATGTTTACCCCATAGATGAGAGTGACATTTAGACAATTCAGAATATGGCCTCATCGGCCTAAGTTGAGTGTTACCCATCCAGAGCTCACAGTTATAGAGTGGTACGCTCGGGCCGAGTATGGCACCGGGTGTCGGCCATGCCTCCCCAGGTTTGGGGCATGACAAACTTGGTATTAAAGCAGTTCTATCCTAGGGAGTCTATAATTCGTGTCTAGTAGAACCTTATTTATAGATGTGTTTTGCACCACATTATATAAACAGGAAGCTACAAGGCATTTAGTTGTCTGTTACCCTTCTTTCAAATCCACATCGTGCTATAGAGATAATTCATAGGAGTTCGAGCCAAGACTTATGTTTTCTATTGATATAGAGATACTTGTAATTAGAAAAAATGATAGCTAGCTAGAGGGCTACTACAGTAGCAGGTAAGGGCATTAGTAGAGATAGCATTCTTGACAATATAGCCCACTTTGAGGCCCTATCAGATCGTGCATACCAGATGGTGCACTCTAGAATAGTATAGTCATATATGAATACTAAAACGTTCAAAAATATCAGAAGACATGTAGTGGAATCCTAGAAGGGATAAATATTTACTTTAGTATGAATCCCGCCCCTAGTAAAAAGAGAATAGTAGGCGACCTGAAGAGCCAGTGAAATGAAGCAAGGGGAGATAAAAGTGAAAGAACGTTTTGTTGAAGTTTTTAGAATAAGGTAATTAGCAGAAGAATAAGAAGAGAGTAAATGAAGTATTACGAGTAAGATGTGATAAAAAGGTGATAACGGTAAATCATAATATGACATGATGATATAGTCTATAGTCAAGTGAATGAAAAGACAAGATGTGACATGCCTTGAGACTATAAAAGAGTATAAGCCATAAAGTCATATCCTGATTTTGAGAAAATGAGTTAGCAACTCCAACGTAATTACCAGAAGGCTAAGTTAGACTCCCTGGAGTAATAGACATCAACATAGGCCAGTAAACAATAAAGAAAAAAATGGAACATGATTTAGGGACCAAAGGACTCGATAATAGTCGGCATCGTAAGAATTTCATAAATTGTATTGTGGAAATAATAGAATGGGCAACAGAATAATAACCTTTAAAGGTCATTCAGGAAGACACTTCCCTAAAGCAAGAAATGCGAGCAGAGTTATGCTTAGGGGACTAATTTTGCCAGTTACACTAGGTGTTACCCCCGCTCGTAAGAAATTTAGTTATCCCTGTTATAGAAGGGTTACTGCAAGTTGAGTAAGGGTTACTAAAGATGTGAAAAGATTACAAAGATGAAGAAGTAACTATGGAATAGCAAATGAGGAATGCAGTAAAAAGGCAAAAGGCGTAAAATTGCATTTATTCAGATCCTACACATATTTTATGACTCTAGAGCATTATACAAGCACGGTAAGAGGAGATGCAGCAAGGGTTCCCTCCCATGATATTATTGATAAATAAGCGAGAATGAACACTTGATACATAAGGAGCCGATGCGAGAGGTGAGTTAAGACAAGGAAATAACCCAAGAGAGATTACGTGGAATATAGATATAAGAATGGACCAACGAGCAATTAGTAGTTGATTCAGGAAGAGCCTAGTTATGGCTAGACAAAAGGATACAAATAAATCAGCAGATCATGTGAGATAAACCTAGTGAACCCTATCATAGGGAATTCAGTCTCCTAGATACAACACCATAAGTATTGGGAAATATTTAGATAGGAGTTGAGGTAGTTATAGTTGCCGTAAAAGTGTTATAGAAATAAAAGAGAGTGCCACGGGGGAGACAAAAAAAATTTGAGTTTAGAAGTAACATACGAGAATAAGGGGATGGAGGTATGTAACTAAAGATATTTATATGTGAGTAAGAACATCAAAGATTTCGTCAGGTATATGATGGGATAAGCTCATAGCTTTACAAGAGTCAGAGAGTCTTCCCTGAATGCTACAATGAAAGACTAGCTAAAGAAATAAGGAAGAAGGCTTGAAACTAAGCATAGTGACCTAAATAAATAATGGTCTTGTAACAAGAATCTCACTACAACATCATATGCACTCTATAAGAAAGTGGTACCTATTGTGACTAAGGAACGAGAATTAAAATCCAAATATTCGAGATCATATGAGTTGCACAAAATTCCAATATATGTGGGCACTAAGATAATCCAAGTATACATGCAACAAGTGGCAAAACGACCAAGAAAGTAATTGCTTACTTTTAACGAAAGCTGAGAAGGCATGAAAGGAATTATTCTATCTATGACCCAGAGCTAGTGACGTTATGAACACACTTAAGATTTCGGAGTGTTATCCATGCAGTATATATGTTGATAATGATACATCCATAGGATACTCCAGTATAAGTTAAAAGAAAAAATTGAGTCCACGTCACAGACAAAAGCTTGAATTGCTAGAAAGTTATATCATAGATGTTTCATAGCGTCCAAGAGGGGCTAAAGTAATAAATAATACCCTTAGTCGTAGATCAGAAGATAAAGTAAGTCTACATAAAGGCTGAGATGGAAGAGGAAACTAAAGAGTTACATCAGCTAAGTGAATTAGGAGTCTGATTATTAGACCCTGATGAGTATAAAAATCGTGATTCAGAACATCGTAAAATCACTCTAAATATCAGAGGTAGAAATGAGGTAGTATAATGGCCATACTCTATAATAGCTCTACGATAATCTAGTTAGAATGCTACCAACCTTATAAGAAGTCAGCATGAAGCCTTTGTCGGATTGTGTATGCACATAATGTGCAAGTATTATAGTAGAGATTTAAGGTGTGGATGTGAATTCCACCTATGTAAAAGGGAGGTTATGAAAGATATAGAAGATACGATGCAAGATTTAAAGGTAAGTAAGGTACATGTGAAAAAGGTACGAGATGCCCAAGTATAGAAGGTTATGAATAATCCAGATATCAGATAGAGGACTCGAAGCGTCATATTTCTATATCAAGAAATGATAGTGTTGTCGTCAGTGGCATATCTTCTAGCTTATAGTTTCCAGGTACAGAGAGGTCTAGTTAAGAGAGTAAAGAAGAGTTAGAGATGATATGATATCTTGTTTGAGGTTCTAGAATAACATAAGGAAATCTATGACGCTAACCAATTAAAGGAAGGTTGCGAGTAGTATTAATAGATATATGTAGGTTGCAAGCTAAAGTATGGTAGAACGACAAGGTTTTAGGTAGACAGGAGTAAGGATAAGAAAAGGTGAGTTAGAAGGTGACGAGAATAGGTAAGTCCTCGGGATTAAACCCATCACAACAAGAGAGCTAATGGTTTCCATTAGGCTATCATTCTTAAGAAGAATATTAATGAGGAAGCATTAAGGGGCTTAAATTTATACATATAGGATAAGCAGCGAGAGAGTAACCTGGAGTTGGGTAGCAGACCTTGGTCTTAATAAATTAAAGTAAGTGTTGTGGTATAGCATAAGCCACCTAGATATAGTAAAGCCATAAGCACAGCTAACCGAGGCTATAAAACAAGATATAGCAATAGTCGTAATTTCGACAAAGTACCGAGTGAAAAACATCAGTAAAACTATAGATTCCCAAAGGGACAACTTGTCATAGTTCTGTATATGTTCACAAAGTGAGGCCTAGAGATTGGCTAAAATCTAAAGGAAAAAGTAGCGAAGGATCACATAGGTGTCGATGCCCCCTTTTCTCACGAAATCGGGTTTATGACATTTGGAAGGACAACTCGTTCCCTTTTGGGAATAGGGTTTGAAGAGTCTCCACCTAATGATTAAAGTGCATTAGGACACTAAGATGAGTTTTTGATTTTTGAAAACCAGAGATTGGGTAATGGCTCTAAATTATCCCGAGAGAAACGTGTTAGGCACCCCTCGAGATCCACTAGTGTGGTTCCTGGCCATACTACAATTGTGACTTTAAGTGCAAACAACAAGTGGACAAGTAAAAGTTACAAACATGAGGGGATATTCACATAATTGTTGCAAGTAATTGAAGTTAAAGAGCTGAAATTTGAGAAAAAACAACTTTGAAATTCTGAATAAAATAAACAAGTAAAGGGAATGGGGGTCCTAGGTTTATAAATAATATGGATCACGTCAATGCAATACCCGGTAATCACTCCTCAGAAGAGGGGTTACACGTGGCATTAGCGCACCGGTCATCATATCCATATCTACCCTTTTTCACCCCGTTAAGGTATTAAAGTGCGGGATGGTTTCGTTACTTATTGCATGCTATTACCCGCCCACAATCCTATTAGTCCCGGAGGCCTTTAGGACTACTAATCCTAAAGGGAGGGGGTGTGAGGTTTTATAGTTTCAAAGGACAAAATTCTAAGGCGATAATCAAAACACATATGTAACAAATATGAGGGAGAAGCATATAACCGATAGAAAGGCTCAAACAAACCTTCTTAAAACAAAGAGAAGCATATAATTTAGCATACCTTACACATACTGATTAGGGTCTGGTTAAACTTAAGAGTTGTGGCAGACTGATCTATGATATATTTCAGATAAGAAATCCGAATCAGGTCTGCCTGTTGGTTGTAGCTAAAAATCTGATTCAGTTTACAAGTTACCTTATGGCTTGCCTAAGTGTTAAATGAAACATATGGGCATAATATCTATTAGCTCAGAAAAGAAGTATACTGATTTTAAAGAAGAGGACTTGTTAATTACAGAAACATAAATTCTGCATATGTTGAGCATTGCTGCAACTAATTTTAGACTTATAAGCGAATGAACGATTCTGATTTCATTGGTTGCTCCTTTAGGCATGCTTTCTAGGTTTTATTGATTTTTAACACTTTTTTATAGTTGAAATAAGAGTGCAGAATTCCTATAGGCATGGTATCTAGAATGATGTTTGTTATTTAAACCTATAAACACATTTTCTTAGCAACAAATGTATATGCAAAATTTAGGAAGTCCTATAGACATATTATCTATATGATATGCAACATTTCAAAAATGACTTGTAGACATGGTCTCTATAGAAGTGCAGAAGTGCAAAAACCTATAGACATGGTCCTTATATGAGATGCAAAAGTGCAGAAACCTATAGACATGGTCTCTATAACAATGCCGAAGTGAAAACTGAAAACATGATACATGAGTGCAAAAGTGTAAATATTCCCTATGAACATGATATCTGCCCCTTTTACATGCATGATTGACCCTCCCCTTTTCACTAACAGCCCCAATGGTTTATTACAAGATTATTATAGCCCAGAATGAATAAGAAAAGGCAAAATTACATCAGAAAAGCTAAAAAAAATTACAACCCAAGAGAGCCTGATTCAGACATCCTGTTTGAAGCATGAAGTAAACCAACTCTAAAGATCAAACTTCCAAAGCCTTTCTCTTATTTAGGATGTGTCAGAGTTCCCTAAGAGTCTCAAATGGACTCCGGGCAGTGCTCACACCCAAATATACTGCAGAATTGAATAATAGTGCAGTATGGAAGAGCCAGCCCTCAAGTGTCCAAGTTCAGAGGGAACTCAAGGTCCCAAAGCAAGGCTCACAAAAGGGGGGCAGAACTTAGAAGCTAAGAGAGAGTGTAAGTGTAGAGGGGGATTCTGAGAGGAAGCAAAGACAGGCTAATGGTCATACCTAGCAATTGGAAGTGCTGGCATACCCCACCAGCCTGTTAGGCCATATTGTTTGGGAGTCAGGATCCCCACAAGGGATCAAGTCCAAACATGAGCAACAACTTGCATGTTGTCATGTTCTGAACTTCAACTCAAAGTACATAGAGGGGAACATGGGTGCAGGGATTCACAGTAGAAACATATGCAAAGAAATTGACATGCTAATCAACATTGAACATAGACAGTATACATAAGTGTAAAGGCTATAAAATAAACACATTGGGATGAGGCTGAAAACCAAAACTAGAACATACGAATTTCAGGGAAACAAGAAAAGGAAGCAGTAGTCTCGTAAAGCCAAAGTGCAAGCAAGTAGTCAGAATACTATGATTTTTGTAGAGAACTATGCGATTGTAAGTGTCTCCAGTGTGTAATGTGTGTAAAAGTATTGAACTGAGGGTGTGTGAAGTGCAGAAGGGTCGTGCCCCTTTTATAGTATAGAAAGCAAGCAGAAATAGGTAAGAAAATAGTTTGAAAATCAATTACACAAGGTCTCCCTTTAATTAAGGGATTCAGATTTCGAATGGTAAAACTAATTAAGGAACTAAATTAATCAAACACTTTGTGTAAGGTAGTATAATAGGGTTAAATACATAAAGGTATATTTAAGGGCAAGATCTTGACAGCACACGGTTTGTGAAAATATGGAAAGAAAATTAATTAACAGCCAGTAAATCACACGGTCTGAATTTTGGTATGAATGAATCCAGTTAGAAAAAGGTGAAGAAAGGTTTTACTTAAGGAAAATCAGTAACAATCAATCAAACCTAAAAAGGATTCTGAATCAATCATAAGTTGGAGAACCTTTTCGGACGAAAGAATTCATCACACATATAAAAGCATACAACCACGCTTAAACAAGAAAAATATCATGCTAATCAGTAGAAGAGTCTAGCATAGAATAATTTAAAAGTTCAGAGTCGTAAACAAAGAAGTTCAAACTTAGTTCATAGACTCAGAATGAGTCTGAAAGAGTCAAGGGTTCCAAAATAGAACCCTAGTAAACACATGACCAAACCTCGGTAGAACCCCTAAATTCTAGGGTTTCCAACTCGAGTCAAGCACAGGGATGAGGAGGCAACAGGCTTAGAGATTTCTTTTCAGAATTCTCATGAGAAGACAAGCAAATACAATAGAAAGTTTGAAGCATAATGAGAGTAGAAGAAGCAGTAGAGGAAAAAATGCTTAAACGGGTCTTAAAACAAGGTAAAGTAGAAGTGAAACACTTAATAACATGGTAGAGAAATATAGTAGAAGAACACAAGAACACCGGAACAATATAGAAAAAGAACATATAGGGAAACACAGTGGGATAAAACATGTCACAGCATGGTATAGAAACACAATAGAAGAAAGAACGGAGCATAGTAGAAGAACATGCATGATAAAGGAAAACATAAGAACACAGTAGAAGAACATGCGTGGCAGAAAAGAAAACATAAGAACATAGTATAGACAAATACACACAAAGAAAAGAAAAACAAAAGTCAGAGAAATATTTTAAGCTTTTAAGAAAACCCTAAATCAGAGAGAAGTGATTTTAAAAGTAAGTTTTGAAAGAAAAATTGGGGAAATCATTTAAAAAACCCAAGTAGAGCATAGATACATAACAGTTTTAAGAAAAATCGAAGAAAACTCTGAATAATTAGGGTTTCAGAAGAACCCTAGAACAAGAAAGCCCTTGAAAAGGTCCGATATTGGTCGAAAAGGTCAGAGATAGGCTCATAGGATCAGGATATGCAAAGCAAGGCCGGCGACAGCTGTGAAAACTCGAGCTGGCGCAGGTCTGGACGAAGACCTCTTTCGAGGTCTGGCCTTGATTCTTCAAACATCGAGCACACATGAGTAACAAGGGGCGAGTATAAGGTTACCATGGCCGGAGGAGCCATGGTTTCCGGTAGGTCTTGAGGTTGAAGACGATAGGAGACGATTAGGGTTGAGGAAGGTTCGAGAGGGTTTGAGAGACGAAGAGGTTTCAAGGCGGCATTTCTGGAGGGAAATGAATTAGGGTTGGGGTTTGGGTGAATTAAAATGGTAAGGGGGAATCGTGGCCGTTGATCAAAATGATCAACGACCTGGATTAAAAGGAGAGTCGGGTGGGTTGGATAAACGGGTTAGGGGTCGGGTTAAATAGAAATTGGGCCAGTCCATTTGGGACTTAAAATTGGGTTAATTGGGGGATCAATTTGGGCTATAATTGAAACAAAATGGGGCCAAATTTTAAATAGCCAATTTTTCCTTTTTATTTTATAAAAATAGAAAAATGACTTCTGAAAATAAATTAAAGGTACTGAGTCAATTAATGATATATAAATATTAATTAAAAATATCGAGAACAATTTCATAAATATAAAATACTATCAATCATAAAATAGGCTAAAATTACAATTATATGCAATTTAGATTTAAAATACTAATTAAATTTATAAAAATGTGCGAAAATTACCTTAACTATATTTTGGTACAAATATAAGAATAAAATAGATTAATCACCAAAATAATAATTTAAGGGATAATTATTGATTTTTTTATTGTCAAAATAGGGCAATAAATTGACTTTAAAAATCTTTAAAAATTGGAAAAAATTCTAAAACACTTGGGCATACTTATATATACCTATATATGCTATTTTGAAAGTATTTTGCATATAAAATATACAGAGAAAAATTGGGTATCGACAATAGGCACACATATAAGGACAAAGTCGTACAAGCGGCATGACATAAGGTAGCAACAGTTATGAAATTAAAAGAATTCTGACCACAAGTCGTGGTGTGAGAAAAAGGCCTAAAGAGGGAATGACATATCCCTTGGATTTATTCAAATAATAGTTGCCTATATTGAAAGGGCAACAGTAAAGTATTTATAAGAGCTATAGGTTATGAGACTGATAAGCGCATTAGTTAACATTCGAGGACAAATGTACCAAAGGGGGAATGGAGTTACACCCCATATCGTCGTACCAAAAAGTATTCGTAAGTCAATTGATGCAAGCTAAAAAATGAGATCATCTTTGAGAGTACATAAAGTCAGTTAATCATGTTACCTTGGAGATTACAAATCTTTAAGATCATGTATAAAAAGTTCCAAGAGGGTTGAAAGTACCTAAACAAATTGAAGAAAATAAGTTTCGTTGAATGTCGACAATTGGGAATGTTATAACGTGTACTTTTGTGATGAGACTAGGGTGCTTAACAAGATAAGTAGATTATGTTATGAGTTATTTTAGTCGTATGATAGTCGTGTGTTATGTTTTTAAGTCAAGCAAGTTATGAAATAAAAGTTGACAAAGGTCATCACAAGTTACATTCATAAATGTGTTGAAAATTAGGTCTAACGTAGATGTTATTATCTCCCAACATTTTGAGGTGATCTACCAACAAAATTGGATATCTATGAGTTTAGTTTCTAACGTATTAAACTGTTTGCCGATACGATATCAGAGTATATTAACATTCGCATGTTTGCGAGACTACGCCAAGCAGCTCTCTATGGGACCCGCAATGGCGGTTGATATATATATATATATATACACACCCCATTTTAACTCATTAATACCTCATTTTAACTCATTATTTTTCAGTATCTTCAGGCCCTAGACACCTAAAAACACTATCTCAAGGTTCTCTCATGATCCAAGACCAAACAAAAGGCAAACAACACAAATCAAGTGTCGGGAATCCCGTCGCACTAGAAAGCTTCTTGTTCTTCTTATTGTTGCTGATTTTTGGGTGGTTCCAGCTCGTATCGGAGGTCATTTTAAGTGGTTTAAGTTATGTAAAACACCCTCCCAAGGTTTTTATATCAACCCTAGGTTATTTCAAGTCTTGCAAATGGATTACGCCATATTTCAATATCAAAAGTTAGTTATAGTGAAGAACAACACCTCTTTGAGGTTGTGTTGTCATTGAGAATAGTTGTGGGCTGTGTTTGGCTAAAATTTCAAGTTGTTACTACTGGCTAATGTGAGTATAACAGACTACTAATTTTTTTAAGCTTTCTTGTATGTTGGTTGAGTTGTTAGGATGACAAACTACAAGATAATACTTGGATTAGCTTAAGTCACTTCTATGGTATTTTATTGTCATTGAGGGCTGTTGTAAGCTAAATATAACTTGGATTTCGACTTAAAGCTAATGTAGGAGGTATTTGTATTGTGTCCTTGAATTTGCTTAAGGTTATCTTGATGTTGATTAAGTTAAATGGATGTACTAGACATGAACTAGTGAATAAAGTTGCTAATTGAAGATAGTTGGAGTTGTAGATTATTTCCTTTGTTATAAATATATGGTATAAGGCTGGAATCATTGACGAATGACTTAATTATCATGTTAATGATGCTGTTAAGTTAATGTAAGAAGTCTATAAGGGGTGATAATAGGGTTAAAGAGTGTTGAAGGGATTCAATCCGAGCTTGCCGCTCGTCGTGATTTTCTGATGACTTGTTAATGAAATATTTGCACCCTATTGTTGATGTTTCTCTTATTGTATTGCTCTGGTTTTCATTGTTGGTATATGGTATTGGAGGAGGCCGTTGTTACAAGGGAGATGCTGCCCAAATTTACATAAAACAAGCTACTAGCTTAAGTTATAGACTTAGCCATTACTCAACACTGGTTTTGAATCTCCTTATACTATGGTAAGCTAAGTTGAGTTGTTTGAAGAGTTTCTTAGAAGTTATTAAGGACTCAACAAGGTTAAGGTATGTTAAGGCTAAACCTTTTCTTCATTTTGGCATGATCCTGTAACTATAGGTATTTGACAATGAGACATAAAGAGAAGTTCATATTACTGAATTTATGTACATTGTCCTAGTCTCACAAGTTATAGCATTCTCCCATATCAGGACAACTTCATATTCAGCTTACTATTGTCTTCTTTCAGCAACTGAGCAGAGTCTCTCTCTCTCTCTCTCTCTCTATATATATATATATATATATATATATACTCCCTCCGTTTCAATTTATGGTGAACCCATTTGATTGGGCACGAAGTTTAAGAAAAGAGAGAAGACTTCGAACTTGTGGTGTAAAATGAAGCACGTATATTTTGTGTGGCTATAAATCATTGCATAAAGGTAAATTGTTTCCAAATAGGGAAAGAGGTCATTCTTTTTGGCACGGACTAAAAAGGAAATACGTTCACATAAATTGAAATGGAGGGAGTGTGTGTGTGTGTGTGTGTGTATATATATATATATATATATATATATATATATATATATATATATAGAGAGAGAGAGAGTATTTTCACCACCATCGAGCTATAATCGATGGACATACCCCTATTGGTCAACCTCAGATTAGCTGGTAAGTTATATATCCGAGCCTATTATGGCCGAGCGCATATGAGCGAGCCCAGAATGGCAGGGATACAGATCCTAGTATGGTCGAGCGCCTATGAGTGAGCCTACTACGGTAGAGCAGTTACACATCTTAAGCCTTATAGGACCGGACAACCATTTAACTTACTATATAGAGAGAGTTGAGTCAGTAGCAGCAGGTAAGCACATCTTCAGATTATCTTTGATTCCCAGTTACATTCAGTTATTATATTATAAGTTCAGTTTCAGATTTTAGTTACTCTGTTGTCTTACATACTCGGTATATTATTTTGTACTGATATCCCTTTTGCGGGGGAAGCTACATTTCATGCTTGCAGGTCCTGATTGACAGTTGGACAGACCCTCCCAACAGATAGAGTCAAATATCAGCTTAGGTGGTATGCTCCACTTCCTCGGAGTTACCTGGTCTAGACCTAGGAGTCCACTTTATATATACAGGTTTGATGGTTTGGTCGAGGCCTTGTCCCGACCATAGTACAATCCAGTTATCTCTAAATGCTTATAGATGAGTCCTGTATATATTGTATATTAGTAGATGTTCATCGCGGCCTTGTCGGCCTGCACAATTACATATATCAGTATTGGGTATGTTGACCCTATAGATAAGAGTGACATTATTTTCAGACAATTCAGAATATGGCCTCATCGGCCTAAGTTGAGGGTTACCCCTATGGAGTTCGCAGTTACAGAGTGGTACACTTGGGCTGAGTATGGCACCGGGTGCCGGCCATGCCTCCTCAAGAATATCATTTGGATTTTTTCCTACTTCGATCCGTCGTTACGTGTTTTTCGCAAAAAACGTGTGTTAGAGGGATGGTTAAAAGAATCGGCTCGGGTTTGTTAAGGATATCCCTTCCATCCTTCTGGCATGATCCATACAATACAAACGAAACAAGAAAATGCATAACTTTCATAAATGACTCGATTCATAAAATATAGATGTGCCTATGTTCTTGATTCTCCATGTGTCCTATTATTCTTTCATCTGTTTATGAGTCTCAGAAAATACGTAAGTTGATAAAGTTTATTTTATGATATTAATAAAAGATATAATGATCTTATGACAAACCGAGAAATCTTATTAGCTAAAGTCTTATGCATTGCATTCAGTTATACATGCACATTGACCCATGACTAGATGGATATATATATATATATATATAT
>MU763888.1:36533-56581 GCA_026770625.1 Nicotiana glauca | reverse complement strand
AAATATATATATATATATATATATATATATATATATATATATATATATATATATATATATATATATATATATATATATATATATGAGGTATGAGGAAATGTTATGACATTTTATACGAACCACCAACTGATCAGCTGGTAAGGTTGATAATTTTGCCTACAATGGCCGAGATGATATGACGGGATACCCTCAGAGGCTTGATGATGTTATGTATGCATATACCTATACATGGTGTGACATTTATACGCATATGCATGACATTATAAATATTAAATTATTCACAGAGCTATTCAGATTTACATGTCGAGTCTTTTACTCCATGTTTCTCTCATGACTTTTATTTACTGATTTTCATTCCATACATACTCAGTATATTATTGTACTGACGTCCCTTTTGTTTGGGGACGCTGCGTTTCATGCCCGCAGGTCCCAATAGACCGGTTGAAAGTCCTCCACATAGGCTATCAACTCAACGGAAGGTGTTCGTGCGCTCCATTTGCTCCGGAGTTGCGTATTTGGTCGGTATGATTTGGACATGTATTGATTGGTGTAGCGGGGCCCTGTCTTGACCTTTATGGTATTTATCTACTCTTGGAGGATTGTAGACATATGTCATACACGTAAAAGATTGTATGGCCTTCTCGGCCTAGGTTTAGTGTACTAGTAATCATTTCGGCCTTATAGGCCTGTGCGTGCTTTATTCTAGTTATCTCATGACAACCTTTCTGGTTCATTTACCTATGATAGTATGATACGAAAGATACATTATGTTGGTACTCGGTTGAGTAAGGTACCGGGTGCCCGCCGCGGTCCATCGGTTTGGGTCGTGACAATATATATCCGTTGACTATTTTAAACTTAAGCGATTAAATGAACGTTTATTTAGATTAATTCTTCTATAATTAATTCGTTATTTTATTTACTTATCTCAGTAAAATACTACTCCCTCCGTTTCAATTTATGTGAACTCATTTGATTGGGCACGGAATTTAAGAAAAGAGAAAAGACTTTTGAACTTATGGTATTAAATGAGGCACATATATTTTGTGTGGCTATAAATTATTGCATAAATGTGAAATGTTTCCAAATAAGGAAAGTAGACATTCTTTTTGGCACGGACCAAAAACGAAATAAGTTCACATAAATTGAAACGGAGGGAGTACTAGTTATAAGAAAAGAAATGCTTTCTATTTTTAATGCATATGTTTTCAAAAGAAATAGTACTAGTTTTCAAAAGAAATTGGAGCATAACCTTTGCAATACATATTTTTGTTTTGAGCATTCTATGTTTTATTCCCAAAAAAGATAAGAAAAGAAAGAAAAACAAAGGAATGGTATTCCTCACACTTCTCTCTTTAAATAATGGTAATCTATAATTGATCAAGAACTGCACTTAGGAGCAGATTCCAAGTATCAGCAACACCAGCCACACACCAATGGGTGCAGTCTATGTTCCTGTGTCCACCAAACCCATAAACTGAAGGATGTCCGTCTGCTCTGTACTGTGACAATGTTGTTACGTTCAATAAATGAACTGATTTTTTCATCCCTCTCAAAACCTTCTCCAGTACCAATTCTCCTGGATGAGGTCCTTGTGTACTCTTCAATGGTTGTGTTACTCCGGCACAACTGATTTTATAGTTAAATATCATACTGTCAGTGCACAAAACATAAACTTGTATTTTATAGTATGTCTAAGTATAAATATTGTCTTAAACTCACTTGTCATGGTCAGGAGAAACTCCTTGGAAAAATATTTTAGTTTTTGTTGTATCTACTTCAGAGTCCACCCATTTTGCCCAGGTATTCAGTGCTTTCTCGTATAAGGTTAACCTGGGTGCGTCTTTGTATGTAGAGTTGCCATCTTGAACAAGATCCCAACTGCAAAAGCAATCATAATAATATGACCAAACTTAGAATTCCATCAATTAATGAAAGTAGGTTTGATATGTATTGATGATGCAAAGATATTTAATAAATTCAAATCTCTTATAATTAAGATAATTACAAGTAAATTTATATGACAAACATTACTTAATAACCTGTACATATTATAAAATTAAGTGATAGTACAAAAATCTAAAAGGGCAGCTGGTTGCATAAAACATCTCGCGTTTATGCAGGATCCGAGCAAGGGCCGTAACTTAAGGGAGTGTGATGTAGGTAGTATCCTGATGCAAGCATTAGTAGTTGATTCCGCGGCTTGAACCCGTGACTTATAGGCAGTGGCGAAGCCACAAATTTTCTCAAGGGTGTTCAAATTTGAAATAAGTAAAAAAAAATTCCGACAAAGAGTGTTCAATATATGTTATATACCTCTAGAACCTAATTTATTTCCTATATATATATAGTATAATTTTCCGACGAACCCCATAAGACATGTGTCTTCGCGCTGCTTATAGGTCACACAAAGACAACTCCACCGTTGCTCCAAGTCTCCCCTTCATAGTGAACAAAATCTATACGCTATAATTAAGGTAGAAATATATATGGGAAACTGATTGAAAGTAGTTACGGTTGTTTTCTGGCAGTATGAAGCCACCAATGCCAAGAATCAAAGATGAGGACATCCATTTCTTTCCATTGAGCAGCTGCACTGAGAGAATCCAGCATCAACACTCGCGTCCCTTTGTTCTTTGTAATAATGTCTACTAGGAAAGCATCTCGGAGTATCAAGTACGACGTGTTGTATTTCTGCATTTTGGCAATGTATTCAAAAATCAAATATATGGGACTTGGAAATTAAAGAACTTGATTAATAACCTATATTAGAATCAATGTAACAGTTTATAGAATAAATCAATTATCAACACAACACTTTATTGACAATGAATTAGTGATGAAAAATTCAGGGATGCCGAACAGACGGAGAGTCAATTGGGGTTAAATTATTAGTCGTAACTCAACCCCTTCAACTCACATCATTTTTCATTTATTTATTTATTTATTTGTTCTTTAATAATTTTTTATATACCAAATCAAAACCAATAAAAGATTTTTCTTTATTTATCACGACATGCATATTAAACAAGTCAAACGCTAAAGAGAAAAAGAGATCCACCTATTATCTATGTTTTATTATCTTATCGGTCAATTCTATATATGCGTGCAGTCCAAATAATTGGCTCAGGATTTTAAATGAGTTAAATTTGACATTCGTAGGAAAAACATACTGGAAATGTGAAGATTGAAGTTCCTCCTATCCTTTTGGAAGTATACTCAGCTTGTGGATCGGCTGCATGTAACATACAAGTGAGAGATTGCCATTGATCAAGGCTTAGTGAATCTCCTACAAACATCAACCTCTTCCCCTTCAATTTGAGTTGAAATTCTGTTGCATTAAACCTACAAATCACAACATATACAGCTAATTGAATTAACAAAAAGCAGAAGGTAAAAAGATAAAATTAAACAACCAATGTCAGTTTTAAAAAAATACAGATTCAAGAAAAGAAAAAAATAGGGTAGCCTGGTGCAAAAGTATCCCACAAGATCTACGGAAGAGCCGCACCCGAAGGGTGTGATGTAAACAACCTACCCTAATAAAAATATTAGTAGCTGCTTCCACGGTTGCAATCTGTAACTTATAGATCAGGTGTAGACTAACTTTACAGATTCAAGAAAGTACCTAGGTAAATTGCACCCAGTGGGTTGCCATCTATATTTGAGATAATCCTTATCTGGCCTTCCATTCTTTAAACAATCAAACTGCTTTTCAATGAATGGACACACCGATGAATCGTAAAGAGGGTAACAATCATCATAAACCCAATTTCCTTGGAAGAGATCACAGCCGTTGGTGCCCAACTGGTTTAAATCATTGATCAACTTTCCATTTACATCGTTCAACATGCAAAGAAGTACAAATAGTGCAGAAGCTGCACCAACAGCTAGAGAAAAACTACCCATCACTATAAGAAGCCAAAAAAAGAAAAGGTTTTTTCTGTCAATTTTCTTTCTAGTCTACACAAAATATCATAAATTGTATGTGTAAGTGTTTCTGTGAGTTCCAAACTCTGTTGTTGAGAATGTTGAGGCAAATATACCTCTGTATAGATAAGGATGGAAGGGTTAGCAGGACTCTCCTATATAGTGTATAAATGTCTCATCATATAAAATTCTTCCTTTTATTGAATTTCTTCAATTATGAAGAGAATGGACAAATTTTTAAACCATGTAGATCTAATGTAATCGGGTTGGAAATTATGTTAGCGGAAATGATGGTCTATATTTATTGGTATTACTTCTTTAGAAGAATAAACAAAGTCAAGTAATAAATATAATTAATAAATCTCTTGTTTCATAACTAGATTAATGATATGTAGTTAAAAATTGATTCGTCTTCCTTATTTGCCTTATCTTGATTGTTTGTTTGTTTTTTTTTATAAATTTATTTATAATACTTATACTAGTTGATATAGCGAGGCTTTGATAATTTTCTGATTTTGACAGTCTCACTGAGCTTCTGGTAATTACTAATCAGGATTATCAAGTTTCCAACTACGCAAAGGTGCTCTTAAAAAGAAAATTTTTATCCTTAAACCTTTTGTGTAAACGCTTTGATAAGTATAAATTCCATTTATCGTCTAGTTAACTAAATTAATCTCAAGTATAGATTTTTACTTTAATTGGAAAATAAGCAATTTTATTCCTAAACAATGTTTAAATCTTAGTCTGAAAATACTTTCAAAAGCTCGAGCTTTTGGTAGCTGTGTTTTTCTTCGTTCAAATATGTCACGACCCAAAAAAAAATCATTAACTGTGATGGCACCTAACTCGATCCGCTAGATAAGTCAACTAACAGTATATACAATCCAACTAAGATTATAGGAAAATAGAGAAGAACTATATGAACTTTTACAAAATTAACCCAAGAATTGGTAGTACGAATCATGAACTTCTAAGATTTGAAATTTACAAAGCTGTTAAATAAATATACGATCTGTTCGAAAGTTACATAAACATATTAGCAAAATCTAAAGCTACCAAGGACAAGTGGCGGCTATATCCGGAGTGCACGAACATCTTCAAGGTTAGCTCCCGACTTCACCAGCAGCTCTGCTTCAAAAATCTACACGCAAGGTGCAGAAGTATAGTATGAGTACAACCGACCCCATGTACCTAGTAAGTATATTGTCTAACCTTGTTGAAGTAGTGACGAGGCTTTTTAGTTAAAAGATACTCACTGATAAAACTTGCACCGAAAACCAGCAATAGAACTATACTACGATATAACAGAAAGGAATACATAGAACGAATATACAAAACAATAAATGAGTGCTAACGGAGATCACAATTTAGCTACTTCCAATACCTCGACCAAGCTTTCCCTTAGAACGAAAACCAATAAACCACAACAGTCACTTCATAACTTTCATAGCATGAGGAATGTACTTAGATATCAAGTCAATTACACGGTAACACCCTTCGTGATTTTATCTCATCCTCACCCAATATACGTATAACAGTACCAACCGGATGGCAAAAATTCCGTAACAAAAATTACAAAGTAGGAAATACGTAAGTAGCAATAATGAACGAGGGTATACATGTGGGCAACAAAAATAGACTAGGCAAAAGGCATATGAGTAGTGATAGCAATTAAGAAAAAAAATATGGAATATCAACTTCAACTAACTAGTATGGTGGAGGCCTAGGTACAAGCATAACAAAATAAGAAAGGAATACATGATCTTTACAAGTTAACAAGTAGAGGAATGAATGACTAGCATAGTGGAAGGCTTGTACTAAAATGCAACATAATAGATACGACATGAGTGTAATTATAACAGCAGAAAATAGACATGGTATTTGCAAGTTAAGCAAGTAGAAGGTATGTGCAACACAATAACAATTGAGATAGAGATCAATGACAGAACAATAGCAACAGATCTATAATTACGACAATAATAGCTCAAGGTAAAGACATGAACGTATACATGAAAAACAGATATAAAAAAAATTATACATGTCCCTCATCCTCGCCTGCATAGAAACACCTATCGTGCCATGATCTCACAATAATATAGAAGCATAACAATATAAATGAAATGGCACAGTATCATCTTTTGTGCTTTTACTCTCAAATGATATGGCACGGCATCACCCTTCGTGCTTTTACTCTCAATAATGTGGCACGACATCACCCTTCGTATTTTACACTATCCCTCACATGATAATGTATGTACAATGGCATGTATCACCCTTCGTGCATTACACTCATTCTTACCAAGCATATGTATATCAATGATAAATAAGGCAGGAAGCATAAATAACATCAAGGAGAGTGTTTACATGAATATTCCAAACCAATCACAGTCACAACTTCCCAATGCCAACAATAGTTCAATAAACCCTCAAGAACCGTATTATTCAAGTGTTTAAACAAATCTCACAAATGATCTACAACACGAGTATAAAACCTAGTATCTCAAGAATATCGGCCGTAGCAATGTATTAATAATTACGCATAGTGATGACCGAATTAGACACATCAATGTATTCTCAGAATTCCATCAAAATTTGATCAAATTATAATAAGCTAAGTCTTGGTTTCTAACAATTAATATTATGTTCTTAGTATCTATGGGTCAAGTAAAGCATGAAGCAACAAGGTCACGTAATTCTACAAAATATGATATATAACATAATTTACCCCCGAGCATGGTTAACCCTAGCACAAACATATATGCTCGTCACCTCATATATTTATCACCCCCGCATGTAGCAAGTAATTCGGCAAACTCAATACTCAATTAGCTTTTTTCTTTACAAATTCACCTCCGCTCAACTCAATCTAGCCAAAGACGACTTAAATACATCACACAATGCAAGAGAAAATAATTTCAAGTAATAAAGCTGTGATTTTTATACAATTTCTAAAAATTCAACAATAGTCAATCCATGGGCCCGCCCGGTCAAAACTCGATTCCAAGGGTAGGTCTTGACTACCCATGTTTGTTTCCAAATCCGAGACCTATTCGACTCTCAAATCCCAAATTTTTATTTTTTAAAAATCTAACAAAATCCCCAAAATTTTTCCTAGATTTCTCATGAATTTGATATTAAATCTTATGTAATCATGAAATATAATTGAGAATTGATTAGATGTACTTACCAAATGATTTTTTATGAAAATCCATTCACAAAATCACTTTCTAACGAAGCTAGGGTACAAAATATAACAAAATGAAGTTAAGTCTCGGAATTCTCAGCTATATACAGGCTACAGATGTCGCATTTGTGACATAGGCTTCGCAAATGCGAACCGTGCAAATAGAACCGTCTGTCGTAAAAGAGAACCAGAAGGCCTCCTGTTGAGGTCGTATTTGCAAGCCAATACTTCGCAAATGCGAAGGCAATTATTTCGCAAAAGCGTTAGGGGTCCTCACAAAAGCGAAATGCCACACTTCGCAAATGCGAGGGGCTTCTTCACAAATGCAAACCTTCCCCCAGCAGCCTAATTTTTCAAATGCAATGCCTGCTTCACAATTGCGACTGTTGCATTTGCGACGAAAATATCGCAACTGTAATGACACCAGTACCAGCATACAAAAATCATAAAAATCATTCTGAAACCAATCTGAAACTCACTTGAGCCCTCGGGGCTCCAAACCAACCATGAACCCAGGTCCAAAAATAAAACACGAACTTGCTCGCATTATCAAATCATCAAAATAACCTCTAAAAGCAGGAATCGGATGCCAAAACGCATAAAGATCAGAGTAAATTTCCAGAACTTTTAGAATCGCAACCAAGCGTCCGAACTATATCAAATCAACTCCAAATGGTGCCAAGTTTTGCAGACAAGTTCTATATGATGAAGCGAACCTACTTGAGGCTTCAAATCATGCATAACAACCTCGAAACAATGAATCGTACCTCAAGTCAAAATCAATGAACTTTGAAACTTCAATTTTTATTACCGAATCTGAAACCTAACAAATCACGTCCAATTGACCTCAAATTTTGTACACAAGCCAAATTTGACATTACAAACCTACTCCAACTTCCGGAATCAAAATCCGATCCAGATATCAAAAAGTCCGCTCCCAATCAAACTTCCCAAAAATCCAACTTTCATCATTTCAAGACTAATTCGACTACGGACCTCCAAATTACAATACAGAGACGCTCCTAAGTCCAAAATCACCCAACAGAGCTAACGGAACTGACGGAACTCCATTTCGAGGTCAAATGCTAAAAAGTCAAACTTGGTCAATTCTTCCAACTTAGAGCTTAAATCTTGAAGTTCATTCCTCCAAATCAATTCCGGATAACTTGAAAACCAACATTGATGATTCACGCAAGTCATAGTACACCATGTGGAGATACTCGAGCCATCAAACTGCCGTACGAAGTGCAATGCTCAAAACAACCGGTCGAAACGTTGCAAAATATCCCGTAAATGATATAACTTTAAAAATTTTCAAACAATTTATTAATTATTCCCTCCGTCCATTTAACTGACACAAGTACTAGCAGGAGAGCCAAAGGATTGTCCCTTTCTTTTTTTTTTTCCTCCTTTTTATACAAGTATATCCCTTAACTTCTGATGCCTACGACTTTTTTGATAGGTTTTAATCTGTAATCATTTAGTAGCATAAATTATGTTGGGCGGATCATCTTAGGAACATAGTTTAAATTTTGATTCCCGTAAGAAAAATCTTGATCCGGTTAGAATTTTGGGAAGCGCTTCTAATGAACGCCAGAAGTTTCTCATATAAAAAATTCTGGTGATCATCGTATGAAAAACTTGAGCGATTGGTAGAAGCGTTTTCCAAGATTCTAACTTAAAACTATTTTCACAAAACTTTTCACAAAACCCGGGTCAAAATTTTAATGGTGACTCCAAATGATCCTATTTGTGCGAGCGAGTGCAGCAATATTCACTTTTAAGCCCACTATTAAAAATATATTCACAATTCATAATGTATTTAAAGATTATCCAATTCACCCAAACTTCAGGACTAAGGGTGTATTTGGTATAACGGAAAATATTTTCCATGGAAAATATTTTTCAAAAAAATATATTCATGGAAAACAAGTAGTAATCTTACTCATTTTTCGGTATTTGGTACCCAAATTAAGGAAAATAACTTCTCAATAGTATTCGTTAATAATTTAGATACAATAAACATGAAGCCATAAACTTTCGAACCAACAACCTTCTGAACCCATAATTTCATAAACTTATGAACCGCTAAACTTTTGAACTCGTAAACTCTATACTTTCTAAACCACATACTTCCAAACAAATAAACCTCCGAAATTATAACTTTGGAACTCGTAAAATTTTGAACCCGTAAACTGAAAAATAAAGAAAACATAACAAAAAATTCAAAAAAATATTTTGTGGGGGGTGGGGGTTGGAGGGTGTTGATGAGGGTTAGGGCGGGTGGGTGGTTCAGAAAAACGAAGCAGAAAATTGAAAATACAAAGAAAAATGTAAAAATAAGATTGCGGAGGGAGGGGGTGACTGGGTGGGGGTAGCAGGGTGGGTGGTGACGGGAAAAAAACTCAAATCTGAAGAAAAAAAACCTTGTTAGAGATAAGGGATGGGAGAGGTAGGGTAGGGGAGAGAGGGGGTTGGGGTTAGATGTGAGGGTGGGTGGAGTTCTTGGAAGATGTTTTCCTAACTTTTTCAAGGGAACTCTTTTTCCTCTAATTTCAGGATAATGTGATATTTAGGAAAATATTTTTCAAACTTTTTTGTGCAACCAAACAGTTAAAAATGGGAAAATATTTTCCGAAAAAGAACAACCGAGTTTTTGAGAAATGGCACATCAAGCGAATACTTTCGACACCATACCTTCCCGCCGGCAATGGCCAAGCCGATTCATCCAATAAAACAATATTGAATATATTGAAAAAGAAGCTCGAGGACGCCAAAGGGCTATGGCCTGAACTGCTGCCAGAAGTCCACGCCAAAAACTAGCACAAGCGAGATGCCATATTCATTAGTCTACGAGATTGACGCGGTTATACCCGTCGAAGTCGGAGAACCCAGCCTGAGATACTTCAACGAGAGCGGACCAAGTAATGACGAAAGCAGGTTACAAGACCTGGATGAAGTCGAAGAGCGATGAGATATGGCTCACATAGGAATGGTAGCCCAAAAGCAAAAAGCAGAAAGGTACAATAACAAAAAGTCTAAAATACAACCACTCAAGGTCGGAGACTACGTCCTCAAAGCTAAAATACAAGCAACAAAGGACCCTAATGAGGGAAAATTGGGAACAAATTGGGACGGGCCATACAAAATCACGGTGGCAGCGAATGAAGGAGCATTTCGATTAGAGACGATGGAAGGAAAACTACTCCAAAATAATTGGAATATCGCCCACCTCAAATACTTCCACTTTTGAAAAGAGGCGCCGCCTAAGTCGTACTCTTTTTTTCTCATCCGGATTTTGTCCTAATCAGGTTTTCTCGGTGAGGTTTTTAATGAGGCAGCAAGGGAGACATCTCGAGGTCCGAAGTGTTATTCATTACCCCGCCCGTTGACATGATCTCCAGGCTGAGTAATGAAGGGACTGGGTATAGACAACCAAATCTCCATTGTATGTAATCTCCATTGTATGTACACAGTCAACACAAATTTCCTACAAGAATATGATCAAATCTCCAATATATGAATGAAATTAGCATCCACGATGCTCCAGTAAATAAAATAGAGCGCCACCCTCACGACGGGATACTACTCCGAGGCCAGCTCGAAAGTAACATCCCAATGGCTAAGGCCATCGACAAAAACATGAGTTCGACATCACTCGAACTACGACGGGATGCTACTTCGACTCCAGCTCAAAAGTAACATCCCAATGGCTAAGGCCATCGACAAAAACACAAGTTCGACTTCACTCGAACTACGACGAGATACTACTTCGACGCAACCTCGAAAGTAACATCCCAATGGCTAAGTCCATCGACAAAAATACAAGTTCGACTTCACTCGAAGTACGACGGGATACTACTTCGACACCAACTCGAAAGTAACATCCAAATGGCTAAGGCCATCGACAAAAACACGAGTTTGACATCACTTGAACTACGATGGGATACTACTTCGGCGCCAGCTCGAAAGTAACATCCCAATGGCTAAGGCCTTCAACAAAGATACAAGTTCAACTTCACTCGAACTATGACGGGATACTACTTCGACGCCAGCTCGAAAATAACATCCCAATGGCTAAGGCCATCGACAAAAATACAAGTTCGACTTCACTCAAACTACGACGAGATACTACTTCGATGCCAGCTTGAGAGTAACATCCTAATGGCCAAGGCCATCGACAAAAACACGAGTTCGACATCAGTCAAACTACGACAGGATACTACTTTGACGCCAGCTCGAAAGTAACATCCCAATTGCTAAGGCCATCGACAAAAATACTAGTTTGACTTCACTCGAACTATGACGGGATACTAATTCGATGCCAGCTCAAAAGTAACATCGCAATGGCTAAGACCATCGACAAAAATACAAGTTCGTCTTCACTCAAACTACGGCGAGATACTACTTCAGCGCCAGCTCGAAAGTAACATCCCAATGGCTAAGGCCATTGACAAAACACAAATTCGATATCACTCAAACTACGATGGGATACTTCGTTGATGCCAGCTCGAAAGTAACACCCCAATGGCTATGGCCATCGACAAAAATACGAGTTCGACATCACTCAAACTAAGATAGGATACTATTTTGACGCTAGCTCGAAAGAAGTATCCCAAAGGCTAAGGCCATCGTCAAAGAAAAGGGCACGACCTCACCCGAAGCAAAATCGGCTTAACAATTCGACAAATACCTATGATATCATAAAAATTACAAAGATTTCCATCGAATCAACAAAACAATTTCTTCATTACAACAAAGTGTTACTAGCACCTATCTTTACAATGGGCTCAAACACGCCCTTACAAAAATCCTGAAGCAAAAGTAAGTACAAACCAAAAGTTACACATCGTCCCTGGTAGCATACATATATTCATACCATGAGTCAGAGGCAAGACGGTTCGCATCATCAGAGTTGATATCGTCCCCATCAGGCATAAGAGGGTCGTATCTGCATGACTCACGATCTGCATGAGCTTTGACACGCATGTCCTGAAGTTCCACTTCGGATTCCCTCCCGTCAGTATGAAGAGCCTTGCATACATCAAGCTGGGCCTCAGCGTGAACCGGCCACAACTCATATAAATAACAAGGTACGACAGGATCAGCCGAAGCACGAGACATAAAAGTTTGTGAGTGTCGACGCGCGTCCTCCATTCTCAGTAATGTCACTTGCCTAGTCAACGCGTATAACTCCACCTCTAACTCCTTTATACGCTCCTCAAGCCCCGCTACCTTAAGCATGGATGCCTCCTTCTCCTTGGTCCGCTCCGACCTACAGACACGAAGGGCATCTTCCAAAACTGCCACTTTAGAAATAATAGCTGCCAGTCTATCGGCATTCACATTCAACTCACCCTTGAGCTCATTGATCTCCGCCACCTTCACACCTAACTCGGCAGTCAAGCTGGCTGCCTTTGCTTGTAGGTCGGCATTCTCAGCCATCACCCCTCTACTTAACTCGAGCGCATCTTCCTTCGCCCTTAAGGTATGCCTCGAGCTCATTGTTGCAGGCGATGACCTTCACGAGATCCTCATCTTGCTCTCTCAACTCCTCAACCTTGAGTGCCAATTGGTCCTCCCTCTATTTGAGCCCTTCACGAAACAGTTGGAAGTTAGGGTCCTGATTGTAGATATCGGCCATCGCATGATGCTTGGTGCGATATTCTTGATATTTCGAAGATATCTTTCCGAAGATGGCCGTCCTTTTCCTTTCCCGGCGCTCGCGCTCGGTCTCCATGACATAATAAGAAAAAGTTAAAACAAAAAGACAGGTTGAAAATAACAACACAAACCTAACGATGAAAAGGAAGAGAAAGATATCTACCCGCAAGGCTATGCCGGCGACGTTCTGAGACAACTCCATGTAGCTCATCGCTTTAAGCACTTCGCTCTCGGGGGAAGCACATAAGGAGGCTAAGGCATATGGCACTTGATCATAGTTTGACAATAAGTTATAGTCCCAGGGACAACTATATGCTGATTAGAACCCTATACTCTGACCTCCACATGAGTATGTCATTCTAAAAACTCACGAACATCCCCCAGGTCGACATCCGAACCCTCGCCCTCTCCCTTGACGCCTAGGCCCCTTCCGATGTTAGACGATGCACCACCTTCAACGGAGCGCACGGAACCACCTCCTAGATAAACCCTTCCATTTGGGGAGACCTCCCTACCAAAATAGCATCGGCCATAACATAGGTACCGGCGTTGTTTGCGACATGCCCATCCTACTTTTGCCAGTATCTGCGGCCACATCCTTCCCAAGCTCCATTGTCCTCTTTTTTCTTAGTAATGACTCATCCCCATTAGAGGATTCTTCCATAAGGTGATGGGTCGGTACGAAAGAGGCCTCTTCCCTCTTGACCATATCATGAGAAGGACCTCCCATCTGTATCGGTTGAGCATGACCCTCTCGGAAAGACTCACTAAAAGTAAACTACAATCTCGCAGTAGCGATAACCTATCGAAATGCAGGGACTAGAGCTCCACCGAGAAGCGCCTCGACCTGTCATCATAAAAAGTCGTATCAAAAGACAACGATAAACAATTAAGCAATGATACAAGGGAATGCAATTACCAGATGAAACTCTCGGCCCATAGCATTTCACAAAACGGGCCAGTCTCGAGTCTCCACTACATGGGGCAGCAAACGGGCTACCCAATACCTTATATCTACAATAGGGTAAGGTGGACGCCCCATGGATGCAAACATGAAGCAAACAAACTCTAAGGTGAATGAAGAACAAAGGAAATATTAAAATAAGTGGCGGCACTTACGGTTCTCGTTCCATCGCTCCGGGAACTTAGCGGGGTCAGACACGATGTATGCGGTTCTGACGAAGAAATACTTGTATCAAAACTTACGACTCGCTCGATCGTCGGTGTGAGCACGTGATTTTTTTCCTATGAGAATTACTTCCAAAAATTCAAAATAAAATAATTTGTCTTGTTTGCTATTTTGTGGATTTTTGTGGTATTTTCTTTTATTGTGTGTATTTGTTTGGGCATGTTTTTTTATTTAACTAATGAAAAATATAAAAAAATATGTTACAATTAAATTTAAGATTTAATTATATATTTTTTGAATTAATTAAATAATAATTTGTTTTACGAGAACGAAAAATCACAAAAAATAAAGTACTTTGCGTTTTTAGCATTTAATGTCAAAATGTGTGATTTTATTTTAAATTGATATTTAATTATGTGTGATAATTGTTATTAGATGTTAATTAGTATTTGTGATAAGTTAATTTGGTTTTATAATTTAATTTAGAATTTTTAGGATTTTAATTTTGGAAAAGAAATGTGAAAGAAATTAATAAAACAAAGAAAATTAGGAAATTGGGCCATCTTAATTCGAAAATCCTAAGACCAATACCCGCTCCAATCCAAACCACCTACGGCCACTCCAAGACGACGTCGTTTGGGCATTATGAATCTGGACCATCGATCTCATTAGATTGAACGGTCCAGTCCGTCTCCCACATCAAGGAAACGACGCCGTCTTAGGTGGGCTGATCTGAACCGTTCAAGGTCATTCATCCAACAGTCCAAAACGCACCCCACTACCCGTTAATCTCGCCCGACCCGTTCACATAAGAGACCAACTCGGTCTCTATTATGTCTGAACGACGCCGTTTTGATAAGTCAATTGATCCAAGACGTTGATCTCAATTGATCGAACGGTTTGGATTAGTTTACCCTCCACGTATATAAGCTCAAATCATACCCCGCCCCCCAAGCCAAAACCCCCTTTACCCTCTTCGTCTCGAAGCTCAGAGACCAGACCCCAACGCCACCGTCCTCCGCCCGCCAGAAATCGCTCACGGCGGTGGACGGTGGCCAAACACGTCCAAATTAACACCCTTGATTACCCTTAACCTCCCCATTCCAACTATCCAAATACTTTTCTTCGAATCACAGCCAAACGCTTCGAATCTTCATTTGTAGTTCAGTCAAAAAACCCTAATCCACCCAATGATCCCCAAACTAACGCCCAATGACCTCCTTGACCCACTCACCCCAAATCCATACGTAGTTCCCCTTGAATCTTGTTCGAACTTCTCGAATTTTGAATCTAAGACGAAACCCTTAAATCCCTAAAAATAGGCGTATGGAAGTCTGTCAACGGATTAGTTCTATTTAGACTTTATTCGTGTGTTTTTGCTAAGAACACACGAATAATGTCGAAATGGACCAAAATTGGAAGGTTTCTGAAAATTCAAGCTGTGTTTTCCTGTTGGTCCAACTTTAGGTACTTCTGTTTCATTTCTCATTTGTTTCTAGTTATTTTTATTTTGTTTTGTTCTTCTCCTACCCGTTTCTTCGATTTTTCTTTTATTGCTTCATAGTTTTTCCAATTTAGTCTGTATAGTTAGGTCGTTTGTTGTTAATCATATATGGTTGTTGGTTATGAATCATTCATATGCTAGTTGATTAGTTATTAATTGGTTTCTGATTCATTTTTGAAGACATGGGTAGGGCAGAATGGGCAAGGGTTTAATAAGGTTAATGATGTTTGTTTAAGTTAATAAAGGGAAATTGGAATTGTTTAATAAAAGGGGCTTAGTCCAGTAGTTAATTAAGAAATAGGGATCAGTAATGGGAGGATAATGTGTTTAAATGCCTTTAAATGTCAGTTAGTGCAGAAAATGACATGGGTTTTGATTAAAAAAACTGAAAAGGAAACCAATTGACACCACGCCTAGTGCCTTTAAGGGCTGGAAATCAGAAAATAAGTATGGGTTGATGATAAAAGGTTAAAGGATGCATGTGCTAAGGGAATAAACAGGCTGAAAAGTAAAGGGTTTGAATAAAAAATGATTAGTTCTAGTCTTTAAATACAGGGATAGACTGAACAAAAGAGGGGGGACTAAGTTTTTTGAGAGTTTTGAGAGCTTTCAGATTTCTAGCTATTGAGTTACATTTTTCAGTTCATTATTTATTTACTAGAGTCAGTAGTGTTTGTTGGTTGGTTTTCAAGTAGATTTTGAGGGTTCTCAGGCAATCTTTTTGGGAGTGAAGAAGAAGAAAAACAGAGAGATAGAACTTTAAGGGGGAGTTCTCAGGCAGTTTGAGAGAGCTTGAAAAAACACATTCTGAAATTTAAGAGCTAAAAGAGGAGAGCTTAGGAATACAGGACATTGAGATTAGAAAGGGCTTGAACACTTTACTGAAATAAATCTACTGTTCCATTGAAACTTGTCTACTCTTTGTTGGTTCTTCTGGAATTCTTGGGTTCAATTTCAAGCACAGTTGAGTTTGTTTTAGTCTACCTGGGTATTTGCTGCGGTTGTTGTTTCACGCTTCATTTCAGGCTGTGTTTGAGTGTGTTTTTGGGCTGAACTGTTTGTGTGTGTTGCTTTTTGAACTCCAAATTGCTGTTACACTTGCTATTGATGACCTTTCCTTCCTTCTATTTTAATTCAACTCCAGGTACACACTTGAGCCTGTTTGATGTAATTTCTCTTGTGAAATGGAAATGCAATTGCTACCTGATACCTGCTAAAGCTTTTACTGTTTTGTCCATTCATTTTACTGCAGTTAGTTTAGAATTTTGTTTGATGAATTCATTATCCTAGCTTATTTGTAGTGGAATGGTTGGATTATCAATATGTAATGGACTCATTGAACTATCAGAGCAGTAATTATTCATTAGCCATATTTGTTGGTTTCGTTTAATGTGGTGTGATTTTGAAAATCAGAAGCTAGCTGGAACAGGAAAATGATTTTGGAATCCCCGATCCTGATTTGTATTAATAACTGAAAACTGAGCTGAAATCAGTACTTAGGCCTTGTCTGTGTTAAGCCTGGGTAGGATAAACATTTTTAACAATAACTTCAGTAGTTTAGTCTTAAAGTCTCGATCATTTGTGTTTGATAATGATAGCTTCTGAGTTGATTTGGGATGGATGTTCATATCACCATGTATTGATTAAAAATCAGGGTAATGGTGTCAAAATACTCCAATCATTTCGAAACTATTCTTAAGCCTTGATTAATTGATGAACTGTTAGAGGTTTAGTGTTGTCAAAATTAACAATTGTTTTGGAATAGCATTAGGATTGATAAATAGTTTGTTGGTAGTTTAAATTGATAATCATCACCATTTGGTCTTAAATACTTTAGTTGATCTATTAATAGTAATCCATGTTCAATTAGTATCACGTTTTGCTGGAAATAGTTCATCAGCTTTCTCTGAGTTCGTTTCACTGTGAATATTGTTTGAATCTTGACTCACGTTGGTTGGGACGGAAAGATTGGGCCAACGCTGGCCTGCTGAAAGTAGCCGGTCCCATTCCCCTTTTAATTTAATTGGTTTGGGGCTTCGAGTAGCGTAATTTAATTGGGTTGGGGTTTGAAGACCACACTCACCTGTCGCTTGGACCAAATGCAGAAGCCCCAAAATTACTGAAGATCCGAATCATGAAAAGCCCTAGATTTAAAATAGTAACTCTTAAATAATGCTAATTAATTAGGGCTTTATCTTTTATTCTTAAAGACAAATTAAGTAGAAAATTATAGATTGTTTTAGGTTTATCTTTTAAATAATAAAACGAGATGAACCTCGCTAAACAAAATAAATAAATTGCGGGGCCCTCGATAAATGTTTATACTAAAAATACTTAGACTTCGGGATGGGCCGTTAAGCGAATTTCACGGCCTTCCCCAAAGATAATAATACGTTAGTTGCTTTAGGTTCGTTACTTAAATAATTTTACCTTCCTAAATACGGGTGCACATTTATGTGACCCAAATCCAAATCTCAGCGAAGGCAAAATGTGTCAATAATCGCGGGTGCATTTATGTGACGCGGTTCGAGATATATTTTTACGACGTTGCAATTCTCTTAAAATAATAATAATAAAAGCGGTTCATAGTTAAAAATACATAGGTCAAAACATGTACTAAAATAAAATAAATAGCCAAATATAGCAGTTGGGAGACCGTGCTAGAACCACAGAACTCGGGAGTACCTAACACCTTCTCCCGGGTTAACAAAATTCCTTACTCGGATTTCTGGTTCGCGACTGTCAAACAGAGTCAAACCTTTTCCTCGATTCAGGATTGAAACCGGTGACTTGGGACACCACAAATCTTCCAAGTAGCGACTCTGAATCTCTTAATAAACGAATCCCGTTTTGATTGTCCTTTAATTAGAAAAACTCCCTCTATTATACCCTTCACGGGGTGTAGTAGAAAAAGGAGGTGTGACAGCTTTGGTGACTCTGCTGGGGATACCCAGAACTTCTGGTTCAGGGTTTAAGAATTCGAGCTTAGAATAATTGTTATATTTGGCTTTATCTGATTTTCCTACATGTTTCATGCTAAATGTGCTAAGTGCTTTACCACTTTGATATTATCTAAGCTGTATATAAACTGTGCCGAAACCCTTCTCTTCTCACCTCCGGGGATGTGCTTACTGGTTGAGACTCCCTATTCTGTTAGTGTCATACCCTGAAATAAGAAGAGGCCGTATAAGTTACAAAATTGGACGATCTCGCGGGTCCTCGGTACGTAGCCCCCTCCTAGACTCGAGTTGTCCGCTCGGGTACACTGTTTAGAACACATACTCAGGCTTTGAACCTAGAATAACTTGACCTCATGTCGGATCCCTAGTAGGAACGCTTATTTGTATCATATTCATTTGACTTAGGGGACTCAACATAGGGGTTGGGTCCATCTAGGGACAGGTAACCTGAAATTAAAAGACCATCCAGATGCATCTTACGTGTTGCATATGCATTTATTTGTCTCGGACTTGCATACTGACCTTGTGTGGAGTATTTGGGAAAATTGAAAAAGAGAGAAATAGCAGTGTGGAGAGCTAATTATCTATTTTTAGAAAAATAACCAATGTCAAAATAGTGTCGAAACTCTGCCGAATTTTTGAGAAAAAAAAAAGAAAAGGAAAAAAAGTTTTGTTTTCAAAAATGGTTTGTTTTGTTGGTCGAGAAAAAGAAAAACTAAAGAGTTTTATTTTCAAATAGTTTGTTGAAAAAGAAAATAAAAAAAGAGTATTGTCTTCCGAAATAGTGTATTTGTTAATGAAAAAGAGTCTTTTTTCCGAAAATAAGTAGTTTTATTGGCCTGAACTACGTAGGTTTGATTCTCACAGGGCGTGAGATACGTAGGCATCCCTCATCGGGTCCAACCTCCCCTTTGCAAAAGTAGCCAAAAAATGTCTAAATTTTTTAATTTTATCTTGAATAAGTCAGGTGACGCCATTCTTGTCCAAAATAAGCCGAATGTCCCTAAAAGAACGCTGGAAGGCCGTTTTTGCAAGAACAGCCACCTTGGGTCATTTTTAACGGTTAGCGGGCACAACCTTAAAATCTTCTTTACGAAGTGCTGAAAGGCCGTATCCGCAAACCCTGCTGTTTGTATTAAATTGGAAATTTGAACAAAACAGTGTCATTTTTTTTCTTTTAGGTCAAAACAAGTGATTAAATCACCTTAATAAATGTGCAGGATGAGCACGATTCAGAATGAACCCTTCTCAATCCTGACTAAAATCCCTCTGGAATTGCGCCTATGGTGGAACGATCTGGGTAAAGAAGGACAAGACGAGGTCAAAAAGTATTTGAAAGGGCTTACTGGTTTGTTAGAGATTGTGCCTCGGGGAGACATTATCAGAGCGTTGGTCACCTGCTGGGACCCGGCACACAACGTTTTCTATTTCTCAGACTTTGAACTCACCCCGGCCTTGGAGGAGATAGCCGGGTACATTTCGAAATTGTAACCAAGCATCGCCCATTGGTTCTATACCCGACTCATAAGTAGAAAGTTTCTCCGGCCCTTTGCTAATCGGGGCTAACACTCCAGAAATTAAAAATGCCAAAATAGGAACAAGGATAGATATTATTAGAAATGCCCAAAAAAAATCATATTCGTAAAGCAGAAACATAAACGCACTCCTATGAACGTG
>MU763888.1:21913-34943 GCA_026770625.1 Nicotiana glauca | reverse complement strand
GCCAGGACTTTGTTGAATCATCGCAGGAACAGTGGGGTTGGTTAGAAAAAGAAAGGGAATACAGGGCCCGCATAGGAGCATTGGAAAAACAGGTCCAGAATCTCCGGTTTGAAAACAGTTTGCAAGCCGCAGCCGATGAAGGGGATAAAAAGAAGTTGGCCCAAGAAAATGAGGCCCTAAAGACCCAAATCCGACATATGAGAATTGATGCCGACAGACAACAGAGAAGTCGGTCTGACGAAGGGTTGATAAATGAGTTGAAAAGGCAAATCATTGAATGTCAAGAGGGTTTGGAAAGATCTGAAGCTAGTTTGGCAAGGATCCGAGCCAGATGGGCAAGAGGTACAGAAGAGCGGGCACAACGTATACGGTAGATGAAGACGGACTACGAGGGGAATATCTCTATAATGAGAGAAACAATATATACCCTCAAAGAACGGGTCTTCAGACAAACCCGAGATTTCAGAACAGATAGGAAACACTGTTATGACCTGATGGCACGGATGGAGGAACATATGCACGAATTCCAAGATCAAGTCTTTTGCAATTCTCAAATGCTGGGAGAGCGGAGTCAACAGATAGAGCGGCTGTTTCTAGAAAGAGACAGAATCAGGGAAGGAATTGAAGATATCGGGCACTACATCACCAGGAAGTGCCGAGCATGCGAGGATATGAACCGTACCACCTTCTTTGCGGCGATAATGATTTATGTCCACCATATCATGGAAGATTTGAAAGGGTTGCAAAGGGATCTTTCACCTAAGCCCGCGACGAGGCCGAACGACGCCCCGCGGACACCAATATTGGAGGCTTTAATGTATTCGTAGTTTAAGTCTGTCTTTTCTTTGTCCTTAGAGTCTATCGTATGTCAGAATTTATATTTCCTTTTTTTAGAGTCTGTTGGTGGTTCTGGAGTCCTTAGTTTGTTTTATTTCGAGTCTGTTATTTTCCTTTCAAAAAAAATGTTTAGTCTCGTAATGTAATGTTTTTATGAATGAAAATTGAGAATTCCCAAAAATGGTTTCTTTATTTTTCGCATTTATAATCAGAACTATGCACAGTTTGATTCATGCGGGGACATGATATGTAGGCAATCCAAATAAGATTCGACCACCACTAAAAAGAAAAAGAAAAAAAGAAGAGAAAAAAATAAAGGAAAAGAGGCATTTAAAAAGGGCACAAGTATAAAGAAGCCGGAATGACGCATGCAATCGAAGCAAAGGCATGATAGAAATGGTTAAACTGCCTAGGTGCATTGCATCCTAACATGCAATAACATATTTGTTAAACTCTAAAAAGCTAACAAGTTTGTTGTTTTCCAGAAAATTCAAACAATTAGCTTGTTTAGAACGTACTGTCACATTACCATTATCAAACAAGATCAAAAGGACCAATACCAAAGATCATGTCTAACTCGGACAAAAGTGTTGAAGAGAAAAAGTCAGAAATGCAGACAATGAAGGAGGAAATAGACAGGCCGAGACAACAGATAGCAGAGATGCACCTAGTCTGGGCCAGGGGGCAACCATTACAGGCTCCGGAATATCCTCCCACTGATCCATCGGCAAGTTTTCCGATTTACCAATATTATCAAGGGAAAACTCCTTACACTCCCCAAGCTCCACCACCCAAACAAAACCCTCCTCCACCAATCACCCCTGTTTTCGTGGCACCTCCACCTGTCACGTTGCAAAAAATCTTCCAGTGAGACATTGTTCCAGATTCACGACAACCACTGCTACTCTCCTGAGCCAACCTTTAAAGCTCCTGAACCGCACTCCTACACCTCCCACTTGGATAACCCGACAGAACCTGAAAGGCAACTCAAGAATCCGGAATAGGAAGAAATGGTTCGAAAAGTGAGAAGCCTGGAGCAATCCTTCAGGAGTATGCAAGGTTTGGGTGGCCAAGTCAGTGTGGCCTACAAGGATATGTGTTTGTTCCCGGATGTTCAGTTACCAGCGGGGTTCAAAATGCCAAAGTTCGATCTGTATGGCGGACATGGTGATCCGGTGGCACATTTACGAGGGTTTTACAGCAAAATGAGAGGGGCAGGTGGAAAGGATGAGTTACTAATAGCGCACTTCAGCCAGAGTTTGAGCGGGTATGCATTAGAGTGGTACACACGCCAAGACCATGGTAGATGGTACACCTAGGATGATTTGGCACAAGCATTTGCCGGCCACTTCCAGTACAATCTGCAAATCATTCCAGATCGTTTGTCATTGATAAAATTGGAGAAGAAACCTGGGGAGAGTTTCAGGGAGTACAGGTTCCGTTGGAGAGAACAGGCCGCGAGGGTCGATCCTCCAATAAAGGAAGGAGAGATGGTCGATTACTTTCTGCAAGCTTTGGAGCCAACTTATTTTGGTCACTTGGTGACGGCGATTGGCAAGTCTTTCAATAAGGTTGTGAAAATGGGTGGTATGATCGAAGAAGGACTCAAGTCTAATAAAATAATGAGTTACTCGGAAATCAAAGCCACCACTCAGGCTATCCAGAGTGGCACTAGAGGTGTGCTTGGGAAGAAAAAGAAAGAAGACGTCGCAACAGTTGAGTCCAGAGCTTGGTTCGGATCCAGAGGCCCTTCACCCTACTATAACCGACCCCAACCCCACCAACAAAATTACTCCCCTATTCTATATAGCCACCCACAGCATTATTACCCACCGCCAGATCCTCATTTTTCCGTCCACCATGCTCACACATATGTTCAACCTCCCGTCTACGCACCATGGCACGCACCGACCCCGCAAAATAACTACCCACCTCCAAGAGCATGCAAAAATCCCTCTGGTACAGGTTTCTGTCCGAACCAAACCTTCAGGAATGACAGGGCGCAAAAGCCAAAGATGTTCACTCCATTGGGAGAGTCTTACACCAGTCTGTTCCACCGACTGAGGTAGCTGGGATTGTTGAATCCGGTTAAGGCTAAGTTGCCAAATCCTCCTCCGAGAAATCTTGACCACTCGGTGAGTTGTGAGTACTGCTCAGGAGCCCCTGGTCATGACATGGAGAAATGCTGGAAGTTAAAAACAGCTATTCAGGAGCTTATCGACACTCGTCAAATTGAGGTGCAAACTCCGGAAGGACCCAACATCAACCAGAACCCACTCCTAGCCCATCACAAGACCAATATGATCGAGCTGGTACAGACAGACGGAGAGTCTAAAAACCCTCTCAAACCGTAATGATGATCAGGTCAAGTGAAAGTAGGCCGGCGAAGGGGCCGATTAACAATAAGCCGTTAATCAATGAGAAGGAGGCGCACAGTAAACCAGTGATGGTGAATGGGTCCACAAGCAAAGTATTGGTAAAACGAGGAGAGGCAAAGGTAGTTGTGCCGGGAGAAACAAACAAACCCATCCTAATTGTAGAAAGTGCTCTCATAGATCCCGTCATCATCAAGCCAGCAGTTCAGTTGTCGATGGTTGACAACAAAGCCATCCCATGGAACTGTGACCGGGTAACGATGACCTATAAGGGAAAAGAGGTCAAGGAGGAAGTTTTGAGGCCCAGGGGTTAACCCGCTCAGGAATATGTTCCGCTCCTACGGAATTAAGAAAGGCCAACCCTGCAACAGTAAAGAAACCTGTGACCGAAGAAGAAGCAGAAGAGTTTTTAAAGAAAATGAAGTTGCATGATTATTCCATCATAGAGCAGCTCAAGAAAATGCCGGCTCAAATCTCTTTACTGTCATTACTGATCCATTCTGACGAACATCGGCAGGCCTTGATGAAAATCCTGAATGAGGCCCATGTACCTGATAAGATCTCCGTCAATCACTTGGAAAAGATCGCAAACAAGATATTCGAGGTAAATAGGGTTACCTTCGCTGATGATGAGCTACCTGAAGAAGGCACCGAGCACAACAGAGCCCTCTATCTTACGGTAAAATGCGAGGAATCTGTGGTTACCCAGGTTTTGATTGACAACGGATCCAGTGTAAACATCTGTCCTCTCTCTACATTGGAAAAATTGAAAGTGGATATCAACAGGGTACGCAAGAACAGAGTTTGTGTTTGGGGGTTCGATGGAGGGGGTAAAGAATCGGTCGGTGATATGGTGTTGGAGTTGCCGATAGGACCTGTAGAATTCACCATGGAATTCCAAGTGTTGGATATGGTAGTCTCCTAAAACCTTCTGTTAGGACGACCTTGGATTCATGCTGAAAAGGCGGTTCCTTCTACCCTGTACCAGATGGTCAAGTTCGAGTGGGACCGGCAATAGATCATGGTCTGTGGAGAAGACAATCTGCGCTCCCAGCGCGACATCGTTGTGCCCTTTATTGAAGTAGAGGATGGCGTCGGGCCTTGGGTATACCAAGTTTGTGACGCAGTATCGATCGAGAAAATTTCGGAGGGGGAATACATTCCAAATACCAAGATATCCTCTGCATATGTCATGGTAGCCTGTGAAATGTTGGGAAATGGCTTTGTGCCCGGTAAAGGTTTGGGTGCATCTCTGCAAGGTATCGTACAGCCAGTGTCCTTACCGGAAAATGTGGGAACCTTCGGTTTGGGGTTTAAACCTATAGCGGCAAACATCCGACGAGCTAAGAAGATGAAGCAGAAGGCATGGGTCCTTCCAAAGCCTGTCCCGTGCCTCTTCAGATCTTTTATCATGTCTGGAACCAGAAGTCGTCCAGCAACGATGATTTCTGGTCCTATGGTCAAACCTGATGAGGAGTTGTTAAAAAGGTTCGAGAATCTGTTCACTGATGTGAACATGATAGAAGATGGAGAAGGTCCTAGTCACGATGAAGTGCAATTTGTAGGACCAAGGACAAAACTAAATAATTGGAAAGCTACTCCTCTCCCCACCCGGAAGGAGTCTTGGTAGTTTGCTTTGATTTTCCTTCAAAATTTGTTTGGGATTATTTCAGGGTTGTAATCCAGTTTTATTTTTCAAGTTTGTTTTTGAAGTGTGCAAACCTTGGTATCTTGTACTTTTTCAATGAATAAAATTTCTATTCCCCATTATTTCTGATATTTTGTTTTTATTTTTCCTTTTCCTTTTCTGTACAGTTTTCTTTCCATTGATCTTAATGATATGGCATGCATGAGGAATCCTCAACCCAGTCTAGAAAATCAATTTGGTTCCGAAACAATAGTGCAAGAAATAAGAAATGATGAGAGTGAACCAAAATATGACGAAGATGAAGCCTTCGAAGAAATCAGTAAAGAACGAAGTCACTTAGAAGAAAAGCCCAAACCCAATCTAAATGATACGGAAGTCACCAATCTAGGAGACGCAGATAACATCAGAGAAACCAAAATAAGCGTCCATCTTGAACCAAGCATCAGGGAAGAATTAATCAAAATACTTATTGAGTTTAAAGATGTTTTTCCGTGGTCATATGACGACATGCCGGGTCTAAGCACTGATTTACTGGTTCATAAATTACCCACTGATTCGGCATTTCCTCCCATCAAACAAAAATTGAGAAATTCAAAACTGATATGAGTGTGAAGATTAAGGAAGAAATAACCAAGCAATTAGACGCAAAGGTTATTCGGGTCACTCGATATCCAAAATGGTTGGCTAACGTTGTGCCGGTGCCGAAGAAGGACAGGAAGATCAGAGTATATGTTGAATATCGCAATCTCAACAAAGCAAGCCCAAAGGATAACTTCCCACTATCCAATATCCACATCTTGATTGACAATTGTGCAAAGCAAGAGATTGGGTCTTTTGTCGATTGCTATGCTGGGTATCATCAAATTCTGATGGATGAGGAAGACGCAGAGAAGACGACTTTTATCACGCCGTGGGGAATTATTGCTACCGGGTGATACCGTTTGGTTTGAAGAACGCTGGGGCAACTTATATGAGGGCAATGACTGATGTATTTCATGATATGATACACAAAGAAATTGAGGTATACGTTGATGACGTGATCATAAAATCAAAACACCAGGCCGATCATGTCGGGGATTTGAGGAACTTCTTCCATAGGCTTCGTAGATACGACCTCAAACTTAACCCTGCCAAGTGCACATTTGGTGTTCTATCAGGAAAACTATTGGGCTTCATAGTCAGCCGTCACGACATCGAGTTAGATCCATCAAAGATCAAAGCTATTCAAGAATTGCCACCTCCGAAGAACAAGACTGAAGTGATGAGTCTATTAGGAAGGTTTAACTATATCAGCAGGTTTATTGCTCAGCTCACATCAACTTGCGAACCTATTTTCAGGCCGTTGAAGAAGGACGCTGCGATCAAATGGACTGAAGAGTGCCAAGAGGCATTTGATAAGATAAAGGAGTATTTGTCAAACCCACCTGTGTTGGTTCCGCCTGAACCAGGGAGACCTTTGATTCTTTATCTAACGGTTCTAGAGAATTCATTTGGCTGTGTACTAGGGCAGCATGACATCACCGGCAGGAAGGAACATGCCATCTATTATCTCAGCAAGAAATTCACGGCTTGTGAGGTTAAATACACTCACCTTGAGAGGACATGTTGTGCCCTAACTTGGGTAGCACAGAAGCTGAAGCATTATCTGTCTTCCTATACTACTTACCTTATTTCACACTTGGATACATTGAAGTATATTTTTCAAAAGCCTATGCCCATAGGGAAATTGGCGAAGTGGCAAATATTACTCACGGAATTCGACATCGTCTATGTGACGAGGACGGCAATGAAAGCCCAAGCATTGGCCGATCACTTGGCCGAGAATCCGATCGATGAAGAATATGGGCCATTGAGAACGTATTTTCCTGATGAAGAAGTGATGCATATCGATTAGTTGGAATCGACTGAAGAACCAGGATGGAAACTTTTCTTTGATGGAGCTGCAACTATGAAGGGAGTTGGAATAGGAGCGGTGCTTATTTCTGAAACAGGGCATCATTATCCTGTTACGGCTCAGCTTCGATTTTATTGTACCAACAACATGCCTGAATATGAAGCATGCATTTTGGTGTTACGGTTAGCTGCAGACATGGATGTCCAGGACGTTCTAGTCTTGGGAGACTCGGACCTCCTGGTAAATCAGATTCAAGGAGAATGGGAAACACAGGATTTGAAGCTCATACCGTATCGACAATGTTTGTACGATCTGTGTCAACGGTTTCGATCAGTGGAGTTTAGGCACATCCTGAGAGTTCATAATGAGGTTGCTGATGCCTTAGTCACCTTAGCATCAATGTTGCACCATCCAAATAAAATTCACGTTGATCCGTTACATATTCAGGTTCGTGATCAGCATGCTTATTGTAACATGGTAGAGGAAGAAATGGATGGCGAACCATGGTTCCACGATGTGAAGGAATACCTCAGAATGGGGTTGTGCCTGGTGTAGGCCACAGGAGATCAAAAGAGAGCCATTCGACGATTGGCAAGTGGATTTTTCCTCAGTGGAGGAGTGTTGTACAAAAGAACATCGGACTTGGGATTGCTAAGATGCATAGATGCTAGTCAAGCCACGACAGTTATGGCAGAGGTGCATTTCGGAGTTTGTGGACCACATATGAGCGGATATGTGTTGGCAAAGAAGATTCTTCGAGCAGGGTATTATTGACTCACCATGGAGCGAGATTGTATCAGTTTCGTGCGTAAATGTCATCAGTGTCAGATACACGGAGATTTGATTCATTCTCTGCCGACAGAATTACACACAATGTCAGCACCATGGCCCTTTGTTCCATGGGGCATGAATGTCATTGGACCTATAGAGCTGGCAGCTTCCAACGGTCATAGGTTCATTCTGGTGGCCATCGACTATTTCACCAAGTGGGTTGAAGCTAAAACTTTCAAGTCGGTAACCAAGAAAGCAGTGGTGGATTTTGTTCATTCCCATATCATCTGTAGATTTGGGATCCCAAAGGTGATCATCACGGATAATGGTGCTAATCTTAACAGCAGTTTGATGAAAGAAGTATGTCAACAGTTTAAGATTACACACCGTAATTCCACCCCATATCATCCCAAAGCGAATGGAGCGGTTGAGGCAGCCAACAAGAATATAAAGAAGATATTGAGGAAAATGGTATAAGGATCCAGACAATGGCATGAAAAGTTACCGTTTGCGTTGTTGGGTTATCGTACTACTATTCGTACTTTAGTGGGTGCAACTCTTTATTTGTTGGTATATGGAATCGAAGCAGTGATACCGGTACAAGTTGAAATTCTATCTCTCCGAATTGTCGCTGAGGCTGAGATTGATGATGATGAGTGGGTCAAAACCTATTTGGAGCATTTGAGCTTAATTGATGAAAAAAGATTGGCAGCAGTATGTCATGGCCAATTGTATCAGAAGAGGATGGCAAGAGCGTATAATAAGAAGGTGCGTCCCAGGAAGTTTGAAGTGGGGCAAAAAGTGATGAAACGAATCCTTCCACATCAGGCCGAAGCAAAGGGCAAGTTCGCTCCGAATTGGCAAGGACCATTCATTGTGACCAGAGTGTTGTCCAATGATGCCTTATGTTTGACAGACGTCGAAGGAAGACGTATAGACATGGCTATCAATTCTGACGCAGTCAAGAGATATTATGTATGATTTCTTTGATTGTAACTATTGTTTGTTTGTACTTGGCATTGTATCAGAGAATGAAATGATGGAGGCAATTTGTTCTACTATCCAAACACTTTAACCTTTGTTTGCCCTTTTGAGCCTTATTTATTCTTTCCTACCCCTCTTTGGAATCAGTAATGAAATTGGAAAAAGAGAAGAGAAAAGAAAAATAATAACAAAAACAAAAGAAAGTCACAAGAAAACAAAGGAGTTGGGTGAACTACGTTTGACCTGATTCCTCAAAAGAGGATACGTAGGCAGCTTCACGGCTCGGTCATAGTGAAACAAAAATCAAAAGATCCCCAAGCAAGGAAAATTGGGGCAGAAGTTGTGTTTGTAATTTTGGGAAAGAAATTTGATTCCAAGAGTTGTAATTTTTACCCATCAAAATTGTTTTGAGCTTTTTGATACCCTTTTATTTTAACCATACACAAGTACCCATATTGATGTCCAAAGAAAGACCTCTCGATCAGTCTCCAAGAAGTGCTAAGTTAGGCAAATGGAAGTGATCCATGTCAAGGACAACACTTTGATCCCAGCATGAAAAATAATGAATATGAGAGAGTCTTATTGGTGAAAACCTTCACAGGCACCATAAGGCGATGGGAGTTCAGAGAAATAAAATTAGAGAGTCGTATCGGTGAAAACCTTCACAGGCACCATAAGGTGACGGGAGCTGAGAGAAATGAGAGAGTCTTATTAGTGAACACCCCTCGAAGGGCACTATAAGGTGACAAGGAGTTAAAGAGGGGACGAACGAGATAAGGTTGATAGAAAGGATTCGTCGAGGCATTAAGCAGAACAAATATGTTGATTCGGCAAAAGAGTTGGGTTGCAGGACTTTTGAAATGCAAAGCAAGGCCATCAGAAATTTGATTGATAAAATAGACTGAGTTGATTAATCTGAAATGCACGACATGATCATGGGATCGATTATACCATTGAGATAAGTCCTTTTCTTTTCTTCTCCTCAAACAATTGTTCAGAAAGATTTTTCTTTTATCTTTCTATCTTTTGAAGTCATCATTTTTTCATTTCTTTTGGTTAAGATTTTTCAATAGTAGTTTGTTTTGACAAATAAGAAGGATTTTCAGAGCTTACTACCAATTTCCAATATGGTGAACGTCGAAATATGGATAGGACATGCCGAAGATAATGTGATGGGACGTAAAAGACGTCGTTGTAAGACCAAATGAGGGATTGGTCTAAGATTTCGAGGAACATATGAAGTAAAAATGGAAAACCACAGTCGATAAGGAATAATGTATAAAGTTGCCGCCTGGCACATACACTTTAATACCAAACACTGAAGTAACCTCCAAGACCCGGAAACCCACGGGCAACACAGGCTATGAGAAATCTAACACTGCTCTAATCACCAGAATAGTCTAATACAAAGAAGGATCGAAATAACATCTAATAACTAGAGATAAAAAAGAGAAGGAGACTTTGCGGATCTGCGGACATAGCAGATGTATACCTCAAGTCCCCAATACGCTCCCTGACAGCTACTGATGGTACGCCTGCTCAGAAGCACCTGGATCTGCACATGAAAAACATGCGCAGAAGAGGCGTGAGTACACCACAGCGGTACTCAGTAAGTGCCAAGCCTAACCTCGGTTGGTTAGTGACGAGGAAAGGTCAGGGCCTTACTGAGACAGAAACAATAAAATAACAAGATATTAGCAGTATTGAAGTCTAATGAAAGCTGATGAACGCAACTATGTGATAGGACATATCAATGAAACGTAGAACGACATGACAAAACAGAAACACAGAGTAACTATAGCAACATTTCAAAAATACCGACAAGGGCCTTCCAAGATACCGTCCTGTAACCCTTTTCTCATATCAATAATAAAGAATCTTCTGGGATACCGTCCCGTAATCAAATCAACAGTGTGCGAGGGGATCTCCTGGGATACCTTCCCGTAGTCCCAAAATAAAAGTGCATGGGGATCTCCCGGGATACCGTCCCGTAGTCCCAAAATAAAAATGCAGGGGGATCTCTCGAGATACCGTCCCGTAGTCCCAAAATAAAAATGCAGGGGGATCTCCCGGGAATCGAACCCGTAGTCCCAAAGTAAACAAACAAGGGGGAACTCCCGGAGTACCGCATCCATAGTCCCAATGTAAATGCGCAACCAACATCAGAGAAATACTCAGAAATTTAAGTACAACAATACAAGGCATCAAAGAATACTGGCCTAGCATGCCCCACGTAATCACAGTTAAGACAATTTAACAATTAGGCAGCTTGGATCAATTAAACATGGTCTTCTACGCTAGCACAGACTGTAAAAGCAAGTAAAGTAAGGAAAATATGAAAGAGAATCCAAATCAAGTAATTAAGAAAAATTCGGGTTTTCAACCATTTGCTCGAGTACGCGCTCGTCACCTCACGTACAAGGCAAGCCACTTACCTCGAACCGGTGCGAAATCAACTAGGGAGCGATGCCCTTGCCACGAGTATCCGACTCCGAGTGTCCCAAATCTATTCAAACCAATTTCATATTGTAAATAATATTGCAATTAACTGATTACACTAACAAAATCAAAACTAGGGCGCAAAAATAGGTAAAATAACCAAAATGCCCCTCCAGCCAACGTCTTGGAATCGAATAATTTTTACATTTTCATAACCCTCGTACTCTCACGAGTCTAACCATATAGAAATCTCCCAAATCGGAGGTCAAATGCCCCCTCAAATCCTCACAATTAGGTCTAAGAACTTTACCCTATTTTTCATTCAAAATCCAAAATTAAAGGTTGAATTTGAGGTTAGATTAATGGTTATTAATCATAAGAGAGGAAGGAATCGTTACCCAATCGTTGCCTCTGAAAAAACCTCGAACAATCTCCCAAAACCGAGCTCTCTAGCTTGAGTTTTTGTAAAAATGGAAGAAGGGTTCGTTTTGAAATGTTATATTCTGTCCAGGTCCTTTGTTCAATGGGATCGCATGAAAAGGTATGCGACCGCGTAGAAGGAAATTTTGAAGGCCCAAAATTAGTACTATGCGAAAGCAGCCTAAGGCCTGCGATCGCAGAAGAGGATCAGGTGAATCTATGCGATCGCGTACCTGGCCATGCGATCGCGTAGAAGGATTTTGGCCCTGAGGCCCAGCTCCTAAACTCTACTATGCGAACGCGGAGAAGGAATGCGAAAGTAGGGAAAGGGGGAACAGAACTATGCAATCGTGTACAAGTCCTTGCAATCGCATTGAAGGAAAAAGCCCCCCCTCGGAAAGTGTATTATGCGATCGCATGGGTAAGGTTGCGATCGCATAGAGGAAATGTCTGCAACAGCTAAGTGGATTTTTCTGCAATACTCTAAGTCCCAAAATTGCCCCGTTGAGCATCCGAAAGACACCCGAGGCCCCCGGGACCTCAACCAAACCTACGGACATATCCCATAACATCATTCAAACATGTACCAATCCTTAAACCACCAAAAACAACACCGAAAACTCGAATTAATCAATGATTTGAACCTAAGAACTTCAAATTCCAACCAAACTCGCTTTCGATCAAAACCCTAACCAAAACACGTCCGATTGACCTGAAATTTTGCACACACATCCCAAATGACATGACAGAGCTACAACAACTTCCAGAATTCAAATCTGACCCTCGGATCAAAAACTCACTATCGGACCGGAAGCTTCAAAAATTCAAACTTCGGCATTTTAAGCCTAAAAGAGCTATGAACCTCCAAATAACATTCTGAACACGCTCCCAACCGCGAAATTACCTAACGGAGCTAACAGAGCCATCAGATTTCCATTCCGAGGTCATCTTCACACTGCTCCGAATACGGACCATTTTTCAACTCTTAAACTCTCATTTAGGGACTAAGTGTCCCAAAACACTCCAAATCCTAATATCGGACGTCCCGGCAAACCAAAATAGCAGAAATGAACTTAGGGAAAGCAGTTAATGGGGGATCGGGGCATAAATTCCAAAAATGACAGGCCGAGTCGTTACATCCTTCTACACTTAAACATTCGTTCGTCCTTGAACGAGCATAGAGAACATACCTGAAGTAGCAAAAAGATGAGGGTACTGGCTGCACATATCCCGCTCAGTCTCCCAAGTCGCCTCCTCGACCGGCTGACCCCGCCACTGAATCTTCACTGAAGTGATGTTCTTTGACCTCAACTTTCTGATCTGTCTATCCAAAATGGCCACTGGCTCCTCAACATTAGATAGATCCTTGTCCAGCTGGACTGAACTGAAATTCAACACGTGCGACAGATCACCATGATATCTCTGGAGCATCGAAATATGAAATACCAGATGAACTCCGGCTAGGCTGGGAGGTAAGGCAAGCTCATAAGCAACCTCTCCAACTCGCCTCAATATCTCAATAAGGCCCAATAAATCTCGGACTCAGCTTCCCTTTCTTTCCAAACCTCATGACGCCCTTCATAGGCGAGACCCGTAGCAAAACCCGCTCACCAACCATATATGCCACATCACGAACCTTCTTGTCCGCATAACTCTTCTGTC
>MU763888.1:0-13687 GCA_026770625.1 Nicotiana glauca | reverse complement strand
TCTCCAAGAAAATCTGTCCAAAAATCGCCCAAACCGAGCTCCAAATCGATAAAAATGGGAAATGGGAACGAAGTCCCATTTCCAAAACTTAAACATTCTGCCCAGACCATTTTCCACTTCTACGGTCCAGGGACCGCTTCTGCGGTCCTGCTTTTGCAGAAAGACCAACCGCTTCTGCGGTCTCCTTCAAACACCCCCGACAAACCGCTTATGCGGTCTTCCTATCGCAGAAGCGAGTTTGCTTCAGCGGAAAAATCTTCGCTTCTGCTGTTCCTGGCCCAAATGCCCAATTTCGCTTATGCGGCTCTGCTTCTGCGGCTCCAAGAACGCAGAAGTGAAAATATCAGAAGCAGCAGACCAAAAATCTTCATAAGTCCAAAAATTCTCCGTTTAGCCATCCGAAATCATCCCCAGGCCCCCGGGACCTTAACCAAAAATACCAATACACCCTATAACGTTATTCAAACTTGTTCCAATTATTAAAACACCTCGACTAACATCAAAATCTTCAAATTACATCAAATTCAAACGTAAGTTCTTTCAAAACTTCAAAAACACGCATTCGATCAAAAACTCGACCAAACCACGTCCAAATGTCCTGAAATTTTGCACACACATACCAAATGACATGAGGAGCTACAGAAATTTCTGCAATCCAAATCCGACCCTCGGATCAAAAACTCACTATCGGACCGGAAACTTCAAAAAAATTCAAACTTCGGCATTTCAAGCCTAAATGAGCTACAGACCTCCAAATAACATTCCAAACATGCTCCCAACCCCGAAATAACCTAACGGAGCTAACGGAACCCTTGGATTTCCATTCCGAGGTCATCTTCACACTGTTCCAACTACTGACCATTTTTCAACTCTTAAGCTCTCATTTAGGGACTAAGTGTCCCAAAACACTCCGAATCCTAATACCAAACGTCCCGGCAAATCAAAATAGCAGAAATGAACTTAGAGAAAGCAGTTAATAGGGGATCGGGGCGTGAATTCTGAAAACGACCGATCGGGTCATTACAAAATACCCCACCCCTCTTCTTTCAAACAGACAAACAATCTGAGTTAAGAACACACACTTCACTCAAAACTCTATCTCTCTCTTTTCTCTATTACTATTTGTGCTACTACTTTGTCTAGCCGGCTGAAAGCCAAGGCTAGGCTATGGAAATTTGCTTACTTTTTCTTTCTGCACTTTGCTTCTTACTGGTATGTCCTAGTTAATTTTCAAGCATCAACAACAACCTGTTTCTCTAATTATTCCAACTTCTCTCATGCTCATCCACTTCTGCTTATGTTTTTACAATCAAGTTACATTATTAAAATGTTAAAATGTGGTCCCTTCCCCTTTTAGATTAATGCTCTCCTATGTGTATGAATCCCAGACCCTATATCCCCTCTTTTTATATGTGTTTGTGTTCTCTGGCTGGCTTGTGGGCATGTCAGCATCATCTATTGTTGTGCATGTCCAAACCTGACCTCTCCTAGGGTCATATGCTTCATGCAATATAATCCCAAAACCCCTGAACCCTTTGTGCAACTACTGATTCTGTGTAGTTTGAGTTTCATTACTATTGTTTTCAAATAACCCTTATCACTTACCATTTCCCCAGTTCAATTTTAAATAAATCTCTATGTTCTTTACTTTTACTATACTCTTAGAACATAGGTTCTGCCCCTCTTGTGTGAGCTTTGCCTTGGGACCCTTGAGCTCCCTCTAAACTTGGACACATAAGGGTTGGCCCGTACACACTGCACTCATCTCTATCTGGTTATGCAAACCAGGGTGTAAGCACTGCCCGGGGTCTCTTGAGACCCTTAGGGAACTTTAACACACCCAGGACCGAGAAAGGCTTTGAAACAAGTGGCATTTGAGGTGGTTTGTTCCATAACTCATAGAGGAAGTCAGACTCAGTCTTCCTATGGTTGTAATTTTTCATTTTTGCACTTCCTTTTGTAATTTCAGTATTTGATCTGTAATAATTTGAAACAAATATTGGGGTTGGCTAGTGAAAAGGGACGGGGTAATTGTGTATGTTTTAGCTATTAGGAGGGTAGATAACATTCCTATAAGGTCTATTTTCAAATTCTACATGTTTTACTTCCACACTTAGATAACATGCCTATATGGTCTATTTTAAAATTCTGCATGCTTTACTTCCACACTTAGATATCCTGCCTATAGGGCCTGTTTTCAAATTCTGCATGTTTTACCTCCACACTTAGATATCCTGCCTATAGGATTTGTTTAATAAATTTCTGCATATTTTACCTCTACGCCTAGATATCCTGCCTATAGGATCTGATTAATAAAGTTCTACATGTTTACCTCCACACCTAGAAATCATGCCTATAGGATCTAATGGTTATAATCAGACATCATATTTACAAGGTTAAAATCAGCTTCGAAATTAGATGTCATGCCTATAAGGTTAATATCAATATTTTATAGAAGTCATGCCTATAGGAATTTTGCTATAAATCCTTCCTACTTCATTTCATGTTCAATTAGATATCATGCCTATAGGACCAAATCCGCCTTTAATACTAGATACCATGTTTATTGGGATTAAAATCAGCAACAATAGAGATTATGTCTATAAGATCTAAAACCAGTTTAGCTAAAAAATCAGTTTGACTCGTACTATTCTGAATCAGTTTAAACAACTTACTCCTTTTATTAATGCAGTTTAGAAAGCATGCCTATAGGATCCAAATTGCTCATTTAAAACTGTTACTGTTTTGCCATTTTGAATCAGTAATAGATATCACGCTTATAGGGTATCATCAATACATATTTAGGCAAGCCTTAGGTAATAATGATAAAACTGAATCCGATGTTGTTTAATTAGCAACTGCTACAACCAGCAGGCAGGCCTGATTCAGACTTCTTATCTAATTTATGTAATAAATTGGTGTACTTCAATAACTAAAACTACCCTGTCTTAGTACTTTAAATTCTGACCCTAAATGTGTTTTAAGTCATGCTATTTATGTGCTTTACTTGAGGAGGTATATATGAGCCTCTTAGCTATTTACATGTTTCCCCTTAATATGTTGTCCTATGTGTTTTTAATATCGCCTTAGTCTTTTCACCTTTAAAAACCTAAGATTCAGCCTAATATCCTCCCTCTTATAGGAATAGTAGTCCTAAATTTCTTCGGGACTGATAGGAATAGGACGGGTAATAGCATGCAATAGAGGTCGATACCAACCCGAGCTTTAATACATTAACGGGGTGGGAAGGGTAGATATGGATTTGATGACCGGTGCGCTAATACCACGTGTAGCACCTCTTTGAAGAGTGATTACCGGGTATTGCATTGATGTGATCCATATTGCAAATTAACGTAGGATCCCATTTATATTCATTAAGCATGCTTAGTAATAACTCTTCCAAAACTTTGCTTTATTTTATAATTTCCAAACACTTGTGTATTTGAAATCCCCTCTTATTTGAGCCTTGTTTGTTTACTTGTTAATCGCACAAATTCACAAAGAACTATCTGGTCGGGAACCACACTAGTGGATCCTGAAGGGTACCTAACACCTTCCCCTTGGGATAATTTCAAGCCCTTACCCTATCTATGGTTATCAAAAAATGTAGTTATAGTTGAACCCCATAGGTGCCCTAATGCACCTTAAAATCATTAGGTGGCGACTCTTCAAAATTGCAAACCCATTTCCCGAAAGGAAAGAGTTGTCCCAACCGAATGTCATAAACCCTATTTCCACGAAGGAAAAAGGGAGCGCGACAGCATGGCGACTGTGCTGGGGATTTTTAGGCTTTTACCATTTTAGATTGTTCTTGTGAATTTGTACCTCTCCCTATGTGCAATTATCTGTTTAATTCTTTTAAGTATTTTATTTCTTCTTTAGAAGCAAAACTGACATATCTTCCTTATTTTCTTTCCTTTGTTGCTTTAAATTATGAAACTGTTGTATTTATCTCTTTCTTAATGTGCAAATACATGCCAACATGCTATTAATTATTTCATAATTATGCTCAACATCATACTCCACTCATGACAAAATAAATACTATAGCAACACTTATAATGAGTGATTGCACTCTTCCTATATCATTACTCCCTAAATTCGAAAAGGCATATTTGCGGTAAAACTAGTCAATCAGCGGTGCAGTCGACAATTCTGAGCCTTCCTCCCTTGAGTTGTCCGCTCAAGGGTACCAGTCTAAAACCCCATAGAAACCTTACTCTATTCAAATTGTGCATGCATCATGGTCAAATCTAGTCGGATCAGTTATGTCGTCTACATAATGATCCTTTAAGATAGCCTTGTCCAAAGTCCACTGGGTTTCCTTAAACCCAAAACGGACGTCGTCACGTTCTGTGGATTTATTTGGAGAACTAGATGCTTCCTTCTAATCATTGATATTGAATAGTCGAGCCTGGTAGGGGAAGGGTCTAACCTTATTTCCCTTGCAAAAACATGAGGCACGAAGTCCCCAAATTCGGCAGGGTCACCAACATCCACCCAAGGATACTAAGCTGGTGGAAAGATTTACACTTTAGTTATCAGAATCTCATCAGAAAATACCTAGGAAACCTACCATCCCTCCTGGAAATCCAACCCAATAACATGATCATAGAAGCTGCCACATTATTTTGGGATTGTGAAAGAGCCGTATTCCGATTTGGGGGTATGGAAATAACATCTTTGTTGGAGGAGATAGGAGGACTGGCTGGCCTAGTATGGGAAAATCCGGGCTTGCTAATGCTATCGCAAAGGGAGAGGCTTCCTTAAAATGATGGTTTTGAAGAAGAATCCGGAATTGACATGCTTGAAGGATTCATACATCCCCTTTGACTACTTGTATGAAAGGTACGGTCACAGGAAATTTTACAGCACCTACTCTGGCGAGTTTGCCATCACATCCTTGGGACACGTCCATCAGAGGGTTTTCATCTTCATATTTGCTTCCTACCTGATTGTATTTCCAATGAAGAAAGGTAGAATTCATACTAGGCTAGTTATGGTAACCAACACCCTAATGGAAGGGATTGGTGGGTAGGCATTCAGTATTTACCTATGATTATTGCAGACATATACCGAGCCTTAGAGAATTATGAACAAGGAGAAAAACACTTCGAAGGTTTCAATCTACTACTTCAACTTTGGCTTATAGAGCATCTCCAAAAGGGCAAATATCGATAAGAAATTCGGCGTAGGGACTGGGATGATCACATCGATTTCCACCATCCAAAGCGAATAAATTACATCCCCGACATGTTCGATCAGCCTGAGGATGCTAAGGGATGGGTTGAGTTGTTTGATAATCTAACCAAGGTACAAGTTCAGTGGATGTTCGAATGGTTACCAACGGAGGAGTTCATCGTCCGATCTAGAGACGCACCTTTCCTGATACTAATTGGCCTGAGGGGAACCTACCCTTACATCCCTCTGCGAGTTATGAGGCAAGCTGGTAGGAAGAAAGTGATACCTAGGGTCGACAAGATGAGCCACATTCGAGCTGACTTCCAAGGTGATGATAGTCCTCACAAGTGCCAAGCCCAACACATATGGCATAGCAAGATCTAATGGGAAGAGACACCATAGATCTAGACAGATACCATGCCAATTATACTCCTTTTTATTCAGGTTGGTTAGAAGACAATCACGATGGTTTGGACCAGCCAGGGTTTGTTCGAGGCAACAGGATTATAGACGAAAAGGCTGAAGCGCAAGTTAAGTACAGCTAGTTGTACCATGAGTGTGAAAGTGAATGATGGTAGGCTATAATTACGTATTTTAGTCGATTATTACACTCAAATTTATTGCACTTTAGTTGAGTTTGCATTTTAATCGTTAGTGTTTTGCACTAACAATGTGTTTTTTGCCTTGTAGGAGTAATTTCGAGCTATATAGATGTTATGGAATGAATTCAAGTGATTTTGAGCTTTGAAGTCTGAGTAAAAGCCCAAGTAATTAAGCCGGGATCATATTCGGGGATCAACGGATGATAGAGAAACAAAAAAAAGAATCTAGTAGGCATATTGTGCACTGTCTAGTAAAATGCACATAACGTTTTACTCAGAAATCTATGTGGTCTCCACAATATATGGTTTGAAAGATAATTCAAAGGGATACAACTTTCATGTTTTATGTTTTTTCAAATTCTAAATGAAACAGGGTGAAAAACGCGATCGAAACTGAGACCATGGACCTGAAGTGGGCTGAGGCAGTATACCTTCGATATAGCGCATTTGTACCGCGATCGGACCGCGGCGTCTATATATCCTAAAAAAAATTGTCCTTTTTCGCATAGGAGAAGATATAATTGTTTGGGGCCAACCCTACTTGGTATATATATATGGAAAATGGTATTTTAAGAGGTTGGACACACTTTTGACATAATTTAGACCTAAGGAGGTAGAGGAGACAAATTTTTGACGTAGATTCGACCTAAGGAGGCAGAGACACAATAGGAGCAAGGCGGAGAATTCTTCTATGAGTTTTTCCTTCCTCTTCCTATTTTTTTTCATTGTTGATTATGACTTTTAGTATTATAGTTTTACATACTATTATGAATAGCTAATTTGTTATCTAGGGTTTTGATAGAACCTTTTGTAGGATAAATTCTTGTTATGTTTTTATATCATTGAGCCGTTGGATTTCTCTACTTGTTCAACTACGTATTTATTGTTGTTGATTGAATGGCCAATGATTGACTGTGCCTATTTATTATGTGCTTCTTGAGAAAGGATACATATTTAGGTGGTTGTTGAACAACGTCACTCCTAACGTATGTGAGAAATCAATACAGCGGGTTTAAAGGTAGGTTTAGAAATAACAAAGCCTTAACGTGGTCATAATGAGCGGTTAGATAAAGCCAACTAGCGTAGTTCAAAAGAATATATCTAGTAAATTGTTGGAGTTGCTCGAGAGAGAATTACAGCACCTAAAGTTCTCACGATCAGTAGAGAATATATTGGTGAAATTGTAGGGAACATAGCTAGAAGGATTCCGACTCTGGACTTTTAGACCGGATTATATTTGCAGCGACCGTTTATCTATTTTGTGACTAGAGTTGGGCGTGATCAAATTTTGGCATCGTTGCCGGGGAACTAACAACGTAGTTGTTGCTGTATATATTTCTAAGTTGCAAGTTTGAACTTTTATTTTTTTTTGTTGCATTTGTATTTTTTTTTTCATTTTTGTTTTACTTGTTAATTTGAGAAACATGGAATCTTGGAATTATGGGAGTTTGGATGTTCGTAATTCTACTTTTAATCCTCCTTATGCATATTGTGAAGAAAATCACCCATAGAAAATTTTTCAAAATATTCCCGAGAGCGAGTTTTGTGCGCCAAATCAATCTTATGTGTGGAATGTATGTGATATATGTGGCAGTCAAAATGATCACTTTTATGGTTGTGCTTATATTTCTTATCTTTCCCCAACCCCTTACTATGATAGTTCTACCATTTCTTGTGAAGTTAATAGGAACAAAGAACCTAGGGATGCGGACCTAAAGGAGATCAGGGATATATTAAAGTGCCTTCAAGAACAAAATAATGAGAAACAACTGCAGATAGAGAGGCAAAAGGCAACTATTCACAACTTGGAGGCTCAATTGAGTCAAGTGGTTGGAGTTGTTAATGCTCAACAAGCCAATATTGGGAATAGTAGCCAAGAAGAGCGTGAATTTGAGGTGCTAATCGAGGAGGTCAGAGTAGAACATCAACAACCTAGCAAACTACAATTGAGGATGTCAGTGTTGAAGAAGTGACACTAGAGTCAGCCAAGGACATTGAAGATACAAATTTTGTTGAATCTAGTATCATTGATGTTGAGGATGTTGAAAGTCCTGAAGTTCCTGTGTTTGAGCGCATTGGTCCACACTTCAAACATTTTTCCACATTATGTTTGGATGATGATATGGAAATAGAGTCATCCGAACAAATTAAAGAGTGCATATATTCTAGAATTCTTCTTGCCAGAAAGTCAGGATTACATACCTCATACAAAAGTCAAGAAGTGTAGAATAGTACAATGGTTGCTTGGGACAATTTGATTTGTTCGCCCACCCGTGGAGCATAGCTGAAAACTTGATGCCAAATTGGGGGGTTCAATTCATAAGCTCTAGGTGGAGGCAAAAAGTTATTCGCATCGTGCCGTGACATTAAATCAAGCGCTTGTTGGGAGGCAACCCAGCTTTATTGCTCTCTTTTATTTTTTATTATTTTTTTATTTTATTGTATTATTTTGGTAGTGTCAGTTTTTTATTTTTTAGGAGCATGGAAAGCAAAGGTATTGGAAGGATGCAAAAGCAAACCAAATGGTTGGAACTAAGTACGTGGTACCCGCACGAAGGACCAAGCTTGGGAGAAGTCTAAGTACCCTATGAGTTGTTAGTGTTTTAGCCTTTGGCCTACCAGGGAGTCTCTTTTACCCTTTTATTAGTTATGGTGTGCATTGGGGATAATGCATAATTTTAAGTGTGGGGTGAGGAGATTGTCTGAGTGATTTTCTATGCTATTTTAGTTGTGTTAGTTTAATTGAATAATATTTTTTTTAAATAAAAAAGATTGGACTTTTCCTGACAGTGGATCTATTCGACAATGTTCTTGAAGGATTTAAGTATAAAGAAAAAATAAAAAAAAAAAAATTTCTTTGTAGGTAATCTAATAAGTCCCCCTTGATTTTTCTTTATGCCGTAGTTCTTTTTCAAGGATTTTGTTTGAACCGGGTGTAGTTAGGTTTTTTTGGGAGTAGGAGCCATTATGTTCTATTGTAAATTGAAGCAATATCTCTTGACTTTATTATGCCTTGAGAATAGTGAGTACTTTGGTTATGACGTTTAGGCTCAGTTTTTGACTTTGTATAGGTACCTTAAATTGTATGATCTTAACTTTGCTTAACTGCTTTGACTAGAGGGTCTTGATGAATCCAATCCTGAGTGAGTTATGTGCCATGTGTGTGTGAGGTTTTGCATTATTCAGTGCATTGCATTTGATGTCTAGAACTTGCCCCGTGTGTTTGCAAAGCGAAATAGTAATTTTATTCAATCTAGGAAGTGATATAGGCATTTCATTGTGGAGCCAGATATGTATATTTTACCTGCCTAATTATTCTGTATTGTAGTTAACCGCTTTGAGCCTGTAATCCTGTTTCTTTGGCAACCACATTACAAGCCTTACCCATTTGATTGAATTAACCATCTATTTGAACCATTGTAACGTCTCATGAGCACTTGAATTGTTTATGAACTTTGTAAAGGTTAAAGTGTGCAGTGATTGGTTTGGCTTTTGAGTGGAACTAATTAAATAAGGAGAAAGGTGCACTGTTTTGCAAAATTAAGAGCTAGTTGAATTGAAAAAAAAATAGTTGGATTGTTGTGAAAAATATATTCCTTGATAAATGGTGGATTTTATGTAAGTGTGCTTAAAGAAGAATGGGTAATATACATTGATGTGAAGGTGAAGTTTGATTTGACCTAAGAATGGGGTTTGAATGCTAAAGTATATGTATTAAAGTGCTTAGGGAGGTGTAGCCACTCTTATATCTAAATGTATCATATACATCCCGTAGTCTACATTACAACCAAATAAAGTCCTAATTGATCCTAGATTGAATGAGCTCGATTAGTGTGACGACCCGACCCGTCGTCTCATGAGTTACCACTCTGTTTCCCCCATTTTCTACTTCATTATCAGTGTCTTGTGTGAATGAGTTGGTTTGGACTGATTTTAGAAGGAAATGAGACACTTAGTCCCTTTAAGGAAGGCTTAGCTTGGAAACTCAACCGGATGTTGACTTATGTGTTAAAGGATTCGGTTATAATTTCTGATGATTCAGTTAGCTTCGGGGGATGATTTGTGGCTTAGGAGTGTGATCAGAAGTGGTTTTGGAGGTCCTGTGTAGAATTAGGCTTGAATTGGCGAAGTTAGTATTTTGGCGATTTCCGGTTAATAGGCGAGATTTTGATCACATGATCGAAATAGAATTATGAAAGTTGATGTGGCTTTGTTATGTGATATTGGATGTGTGTGTAAAATTTCTGGTCATTCGGAGGTGATTTGGGTGGGTTTTTGATCAAATGCGTGTTTCGGAAGTTTTAGAATAACTGAGGCTTGAATTCGATGTGAATTGATGGTTTTGATGTTGTTTGAGGTGTTTTGATGATTGGAACAAGTTTGAATGATGATTTAGGATGTGTTGGTACTTTTGGTTGAGGTCCCGGGGGCCTCGGGTGAGTTTCGGGTGGTCAATCGGACCATTCTTGGCTTTGAGAATTGCAAAAAAATTCATCAGCTGTTGCAGGAGTATTTTGGCCTTCGCGATCGCGAGCCTGGGGCTGCGATCGTGTAAGAGGAATTTGGATGGCAGGCGCTTTGTTCATCGTGTTCGTGGTTGGGCGTTCGCGATCGCAGTGAGTTAGATGGTGCTGCATCGCGTTCGCATGGGAGAATCCGCGTTCGCATAAGAGGACTTGGGGGCCTGGTAGAATTGTTCTTCGCGTTCGCATCATATGGCTCGCGTTCGCGTAGGTTTGGAATGAAAGGCATCACATTCGCAGGGCCCCAGTCACATTCACATAGGGTTATTTTGAGAGACCAAAATTTTATGCTTCGCGATCGCAAGCCTTGGGCCGCGATCACATAGAGGAAAGGTTAGTGCTGGGCAGAAGGTTATAACTTCATTTCATCCGTGATTTTGGGTCAATTTTCACCCATGGGTGCTCATTTTTAGAGCTTTTTGGAGGAGATTCAAGAGTGATTCAAGAGGAATCAACTTGAGGTAAGAATCTTGGTCTTAAAACTCGATTATATTGTGAAATCCACCTAGCAATTCATGGAAATTAAGCCTAAAATTGAAGAACTAGAGCTTGGAAATTGGAGATTTTAAATTTGGATTTGATAGGTCATTTGAGCTCGGATTTCAGAGTTCTTGGTTTGTATGGACTCATGGGAAGATAGGGTATCTATTGATATGAAAATTTCTTAGATTCGAGAAGTGGGCCCGGGGCTCGGATTTTGGTAATTTCGGGATTTGTGCCCGTTATTGTTTGTTTTCGCTTGGGCTTTTTTCCCTTAGCATATTGTGATGTATCCGCTCTGATTTTAGATATATTCGAAGTGCGTGGAGGCCGATTTGGGGGAAAAGGTGTCGCGAGCTAGAGATTATGCTGGTTCGAGGTGAGTAATGATTGTAAATGATATCCTGAGGGCTTGAAACCTCAGATTGCACACCGTAGTGCTATATTGAGGTGACTTGCACGCCAGATAGCGAGCGTGGGGTAGAGCACCATTGGGGGATTGTGACTTGGTCCGTCCCGATTGATGATTTTACCGCGTATTTTACTGAAACTTCTTTGTTATTATCATGATTTGGGTTGATTTCTATATTTGGGCTTTGTGCCAATTATTTGAACCCTTCGAGGATTTTTATCACTGTTTCCTCACTGTTCTGACGCATTATTTGAACTCAGTCCTGTAGATATCTGTTGTTTTACAAACTCATCCAATTTTACTCGGATCTGAAACTTAAATGATATTTCTAAATGATATTTTAGGCTGAGAACTACTGTTACAAATGCTCGAGGGGTTTATGATGATTTTTGGACTGAGTGAGGCCGAGAGCCATATGTGGGGATATGCTGAGTGATATGAGGCCGAGGTCCTGAGATACTTTATATGCCACGAGGTGGCTTGCGTGATGTGAGGCCGAGTGCCGAGTAATGTGAGGCCGAGTGCCGAGTGATGATGCCACGAGGTGGCTTGATATTGTGCTTGGGCCATACGGGGGCCCTCCTGGAGTCTGCACACCCCCAGTGAGTGCCATGGATGATATATGGATCGGGCTGCACGCCGCAGCGAGATGTAGATCGGGATGCACACCGCAGCGGTTACTATATGATACTATTCTAAGAGTGATGTGAGAGAGAGAGCCCGAGGTTCTGAGAGTGTTCTGAGAGTGAGCCGAGGGGCAGGTACTATTTTGAGATATTGCCCGAGAGGCGAACTTTTATATGTTCATCTTGCATATTTACTTGCCTTTTTACCTATTATACTGTGGTATTTGTGCCCGAGGGGCGGATCTTCTGTGCTTATCGGCACTAACTGTTTTGAAATCATTTCGTAGTTGTTGAAGAGATCATTTTCAAAAGAGATTTAAACTGAGCCAAGATATTCCTAAATATTTCACAGCTTCACTATTTTCTCAAAGGATTGTACCCTGCTTCTATACAACATGTTTGTTGTTTTACGTGATTTCTTACTACTCTATTATTATTTACTTTTATTGCTCATTGAGTTGGAGTACTTACTTTACTCCCTGCACCTCGTGTGTAGATGCAGGTATTTATTCACCCGGTAGCGGGTTTTGGTTTATCAAAGGCAGAGTTATATGAGTTAAGGAGGTGACTGCTAGCGTTCGCAGCACCATTTTACTCTCTTTTCTTCATTATACCGGCTTTGAATATCTTGTAGTTGGATTTACACTCTGATAGATGCTCGTGACTTGTGACACCCCGATTAGGGTTGTGCTGGGTTGTATTTCCGCTAATTAATATTATTAAGTCATATTTAAGTTGTTTATTCATGTTTAACTATTTTTGAAAAGACGAGTTGGGTTAGTTGGCTGGCCTCGTCTTCACTAGAGGCGCCATCACGAGCAGTGAGGGGTTTGGGTCGTGATAGGTTGGTATCAGAGCCTAGGTTACTAGGTCTTACGAGTTATGAGCAGGTTTAGTAGAGTCTCACGGATCGGTTGGAGACGTCTGTATTTATCCTCGAGAGGCTGCTGAACCTTTAGGAAAAACTTCATATTCTTGGAATTCTTATCGTGCATCCTTGATTCAGCTTGAAATGTAACTCTTGAAATTCCTTCCACGTGTTCGCATGCGCGTATGAGCGCTCAGTTTTAGATGTGCCTTGATGTCATGTGATTCCCCGATCGAGGGGCGGGACATGATCTCTATGAGTTTATAGTGGGCCAGTCTGGAGGACTTGAGGCCGGATATTTGCCTATGGCTTAAGCACCGAGGTGCTGATTGTGTGAGTAAGTGTTTTGAACTTATATGTTCGGTATTGTCCCTATTTGTGGAAGTGACGGTTGGATAGCCACGTGATGAGTATGTTAGTACTGCAAGATGTATCTAGGTAACTTGGAAGTAATGAGGAAGGTCTGTTGGATGACATATGAACTATTAAGTGTATGATTTCCATTGTGATTGGATGTGTAGCTCCGAGTTATGGGCACGTAATGGATCTTTTCGTGTCTCCTAGTTGGGGGTGAAGTAAATTTCATGTTGCGATGTGAGTTCAGAATTAGGAAGACTAAGTGGTTGTGTAATGTGTATGACAGTGGAAGGTATACGAAAATGTTATATTGAGGCGAAACAGGTGGGTTATCTCCCGCGGAGTGTTCTGAAGTAGTGTGATCCTTATGTGTATGTTAGAAGATCTCGTGTGTAATTGAAGGGTACGTGTTGACATTTGAAATTTCGGGTCGCTTAAGAGAGTGGGCTTAACTGTTGCGGGGATGAATGCGAGATTTGTAGAAGATTCACAATACTAGATGTGAGCACGTGATTTTTACCCTAAGCAAATTATTCCTAAAAAAATCCAAACAAAATGATTTTTAAAATTTTTGATATTTGTGGCATTTTTGTGTTAATTAGTTGCATAATAATTCACAAAAAATATACAAAAAATATG
>MU763881.1:8510-45777 GCA_026770625.1 Nicotiana glauca | reverse complement strand
ACACAATGCAAAAACTATTTATTTTGAAATTTTGGGAATAATTCTCATATGAGGCAAAAATCACGTGCTCACAATCGTAGCCTCCAACACTTGTTCAAGCAGAAGGATCTCAATTTGAGGAAGCGGAGATGGTTAGAGCTACTAAAGGACTATGATATTACTATCTTGTACCATCCGGGAAAGGCCAATGTAGTGGCCGATGTCTTGAGTAGGAATGCAGTAAGTATGGGCAGTTTGGCATATATTCCTGTTGGAAAGAGACCTCTTAAAGTTGATGTTCAGGCCTTGGCCAATTGGTTTGTGAGGTTGGATATTTCGGAGCCCAGTCGGATCTTAACTTATGTGATTTCTCGGTCTTCCTTGTTTGATCGTATCAGAGAGTGCCAGTATGATGATCCTCATTTGCTTGTCCTCAAGGACAAAGTTTAGCACGGCAATTCTAGAGATGTGGCTATTGGTGATCACATGGTATTGTGGATGCAGGGTCGGATATGTGTGACAAATGTAGATGGGCTTCGAGAGTTGATTCTAGAGGAGGCCCATAGCTCGTAGTATTCCATCCATCCGGGTGCCACGAAGATGTACCAGGATTTAAGACAACACTATTGGTGGAGGAGAATTAAGAAGAATATAGTGGGGTTTGTAGCTCGGTGTCTCAATTTTCAATAAGTAAAATATGAGCATCAGAGATCGGGTGGCTTGCTTCAGCAGATGGATATTCCAGAGTGGAAGTGGGAGCAAATCACTTTGGATTTCGTAGTTGGACTCCCACGGACTTTGAGAAAGTTTGATGCTATTTGGGTGATTGTGGATCGGGTGACCAAGTCCGCACACTTCATTCATGTGTGTACTACCTATTCTTCAGAGCGGTTAGCTGAGATTTATGTTCGAGAGATTGTTCACCTCCATGGTATCCCGGTTTCCATCATTTCAGATAGAGGTACTCAGTTTACATCATATTTTTGGAGGGCCGTGCACCGAGAGTTGGGTAGTCAAGTTGAGTTGAGCACAACTTTTCACCCTCAAATGGATGGGAAGTCCGACAACACTATTCAGATATTGGAGGACATGTTGCGCGCTTGTGTCATTGATTTTGAAGGTTCGTGGGACCAGTTTCTGCCGCTCGTAGAGTTTTCATATAACAGTAGTTATCAGTCGAGTATTCAGATGGCTCCATATGAGGCTCTATATAGGAGACGGTGTAGATCTCCAGTAGGTTGGTTTGAGCTGGGCGAGGTCAGGCTTTTGGGTATAGACTTGGTACGTGATGCTTTGGACAAGGTGAAGGTGATTCAGAAACGACTTCATACAGTCGAGACAAAAGAGTTATGCAGACAGAAAGGTTCAGGATGTGTCTTATATGGTTGGAGAGAAGGTTCTACTAAAGGTTTCACCCATGAAGGGTGTTATGAGATTTGGAAAGAAGGGCAAGTTGAGCCCTCGGTTCATTGGGCCTTTTGAGGTGCTTCGGAGGATTGGAGGTGGCTTATGAGCTTGCGTTGCCACCTAGATTGGAGGGTGTACATTCGGTATTTCATGTTTCTATGCTCCGAAAGTATGTCGGCCATCCATCTCATGTTTTGGATTTTAGCACGGTTCAGTTAGACGGTGATTTGACTTATGATGTGGAGACAGTGGCTATTTTGGGCGGCAGGTCGAAAAGTTAAGATCAAAGGATATAGCTTCAGTAAAAGTGCAGTGAAGAGGTCGGACCATGAAGGAGGCTACTTGGGTGATCGAGCGGGATATGCGGAGTAGATATCCACACCTGTTTGAGGCTTCAGGTATGTTTCTAGTCTCGTTCGATGACGAACGTTTGTTTAAGAGGGAGAGGATGTAACGACCCAATTGGTCGTTAGTGATTAATAGCCTTGTTTCCCCAATTTCTGCTTCTTTATCTGTTCCTTAGTGGTATTTCATCGTATCGTGTTGGTTGGTTCGGGTCCGGAGTGGTTTCGGTGTGGAATGAAATACTTAGTCTCTTATTTAGAAGTTTAAGTTAGAAAAGTCAATCGGATGTTGACTTATGTGTAAATGATCTCGGATGAAAATTCTAATGGTTCGTTTATCTCCGTTAGGTGATTTTGGACTTGGGAGCACATTTGGAATGTGATTTGGAGGTACTCGGTAGAATTAGGCTTGAATTGGCAAAATTGAAAATTTGGCGATTCTCGGTCGGCAGTGAAAATTTTGATATCGGGGTCCGAATAGAATTCTAGAAATTGGAGTAAGTCTGTAGTGTCATTTGTGATGTGTGTGCAAAATTTTAGGTCATTCAGACGGGGTTTGACAAGTTTTGGCATCGTTTGCGGAATTCAGAAGTTTAGAAGTTCTTAGGCTTGAATCTAAGGGTAATTTGGTGTTTCGATGTTGTTTTAGGTATTTTCAAGGTTTGACTAAGTTTAAATGTTGATATATGACTTGTTGGAATGTTTGGTAGAGGTCCCGAGGGCCTCGAGTTCATTTCGGGTGGTTGACGGATCAGGGATGGGATTGAGGAGTTGCTGAAGATTTTTATTCAGCTGTCATAACCGCACCTGGAAAGTGGGGACCGCAGGTGCGTGCCCGCAGAAGTGAAGGAAGGGCCGCAAATGTGGCCAAGGTTGAGAAGGACAGGAACCGCAACTGCGATCAGGGGAGCGCACCTGCGAGGCCACAGATGCTAGTGAAGGACCACAAAAGTGGTTTTAGGCGGATAAGTGAAATCTGCAGGTGCGGTAGCGCAAATGCGTGAATTTGGGCCGCAGGTGCGAGATGCCTGGGCATAAGGTATAAAAGGAACCCTTCGCGAAATATGAGTTATATTCCACTATTTTTACTCAGCCTTGGAGCTTTTTGGAGAGTTTTGAAGAGGGAATCAAGGGGATACTCATTGAGGTAAGTTATTTGAGCTTAATACTTGTGATTATGGCAATTTTCAATTATTTAAGGAGGAAATTGGTAGAAATTATGGATGAAATTTAGGGGTTAGGGCTTGGAAATTGGAGAGTTTAATTTGAGGATTTGAAGGACCATTTGATGCCGGATTTTGGTGATTTTGGTATGTATAGACTCGTGAGTGAGAGGAGTTTCTAGTTTTGTAAATTTTGTTGGATTCCGAGACGTGGGCCTGGGGGGCGGATTTGGGTGAATTTCGGGATTTTGGTCTAAATTGATAATTTTTCATTTGGAATTGGTTCATCGGCGTATATTGATTGCATTGTACTGCTTTTGGTCAAACTCGGGACTTTTGGGGGCAAATTCCAGAGGCAAGGGCGTCGTGGAGTAGGGATTTGACCGGTTTGAGGTAAGTAATGGTTGTAAATCTTGTCCTGAGGGTATGAAACACCGGATTGCACATTGTTTCACTACTTTGAGGTGACGCACATGCCAGGTGACGGGCGTGTGGGCGTGAACTGTTGGGGATTGTGACTTGGTCCGTGCCGTAGCAACTATTAAGTTGTGTATTTGACTGAAAACTATATGATACTTATGCGTTTTAGAAAGAATTTCTATAAATTGGGCCTCGTGCCATATTTGGTCCTCGTGCCAAAACAGTTGGACCCTTAGGGGTCCTTTTTTATTATTTCCTCATTGTTTTGATTTAAGATCTGTACTCAGTCATACTATGTTTACTGATTTCATAACTTAGTCTTTATTACTCCGTTTTGATGCATAAAATGATATTTTGGACCGAGCATCCTATTTTTACTGATAGCCCAAGTGGCTTGAGAGGTTTGTGACTGAGTGAGGCTGAGGGCTTATTTTTGTGAGGATATTATAGGATCGGGCTGTGCGCCATAACATGTTATTACTGATTTGTGATTATGAGAGGCCGATGGACTGATTGATTTATGCCACAAGATGGATTGTTATAGTGATTAGGCTATAGGAGCCCCTCCAAAGTCTCTGCACACCCCTAGTGAGCGCGGGTACCCTGAGTGAGTAATATGATATTTTGCTCGAGGGGCTGTTCTTGATTCATGTTGTGCCTGAGGGGCTGTTTACGAGTGACTATGAGGTTTTCCCGAGGGGCTGATTTTGAGTGATGTTATGCCCGAGGGGCGGTTTATGATTCATGTTACCCGAGGGGCTATATACGAACTATGCTTGCCCGAGGGGTTGTTTGTGATTTTCATCACTTGTACCATAAATTGCATTGAGCCTCTATTGAAACTGTTGAAAAGTATCTTCAAATGATTTTTACCGAAAACTGGATTTTAAACGAGGTGATTTGACTTATACACTGATTTGAAAGCACGTCGTACTTACTAAGATTTCATGATGTGGATTCTATGTGTTTCCTACTGCTCAGTCTTTATTTACCTTTATTACTTATTGAGTTGGCGTACTCACATTACTCCTGCACCTTGTGCAGATCTAGGGGTTGCTGGACGTGCTAGCGAGCGTTGATTTTCATCAGTCGTGGATTTGTGGAGTTAGCGAGGTAGCTGCATGGCGATTGCAGCCTTGCTCTTCTCCCTCCTATCTTTCTTTAGATATCATTAGTGATTTCCAGACTGTATGAGTCTTATGTTTATCAGATAGTCCTTAGTAGATGCTCATGACTTGTGATACCCCGATGTCGGGCTTTTTATTCCGCACTTTATTATTCAGATTTATCTTATGAAGTTTTTGTTTATTAAATAGCTTAAGGAAGTCTTTGTTTTTAAATATTGGATTGTTTTGGTAAAAGAATCGGCTTGCGTAGTTCCACGTTAAGTGCCATCACGACATGGTAGATTTGGATCGTGACGGCTACGTCTCACCTCTACGGGGAGGTTTGAGAGAAAGAAAGATAATGAACGTTGTTGTGTGGTTACATAAATATATCATTGGTCTTGTACATGTGGTACGCCAAAAATATTTTTCCATTCCTTATAAAAGTTAGTAAAGTCAAAAATAAAGCAAGAAACGAGTCTTGCCTATAATGATTTTGACCGTGACACTGATAAAATAATTTTCTCTGTGGAGAAAAATTCACCACTTGGATGGCGTTATAAAAGAACTTGTTGTACAAAATTATTGAGAGCTTCGCAAGAGCGAATTTTTGTTACTACCCGAATAAATAAATTTATTCTTTGCATTGGTGGTAGTAAGTCTCAAAAGAAACTTTTTTAGTTTCAAATATACTAGCCAAAGTGGTTGGCATTTGAGACTATAAATGAAATGAAGATTGAAAATCTTCATATTACTATAATAATACCAGGTAAATAATGAAATTCCATCGTATCGTGTTGAATATTACTATAAGATTGAATATTTTCATATTACTATAAAGAAATACTAGGTAAGTAATGAAATTCCAGGTAAATCCCTTCACTTACAAGTCGTAATGTGATGAAATTCCATGATGGACGTTATCAATTAGGTGATGACTACCGGATGGGCCAGTTGTAAAATTCATATCCGGCCGGTACCCCCTATTAAATATGTGAGTGTTAATACAAATTCAATGCAACAAAAATATACATAATTAACACAAATGAAAATTAAAATTTACCACTCGTCTTGTGAGTTATGGAAAGCAGGGTATAAATTATTTTCTCGCTACTCATTCACCGGCGGTGATAAGTTTAAATCAAAGATAACTCTTTCATCTGAAACTTGTCCGGCAAAAACTGGTCCAGAATAACCACCCGATGACTGGGGGTTATCTCTACTACGCACAACCTCATTTTTGGAACGTCTTCGACCTTCACGTACATCTCTAACATTGTGATTACAAGAAATTTCCGACATTCGTCCGGAGTCCTCAAAAAATCACTCAAAGTTTCATCATCGTCAATGTAAAACTCCGAGTAAAAAGCAACCCCCTTGCGGAGTGACGGAATACGGATATCTTCCGGTTACTTTAAGTATCACCGAACGTTTCCTCACACTTATTTTTTTGCATAACAACGATATCAATGTATCGTACTCCATTGTCAGTGGCAATTTAACATGACACTTAGCAGGTAAACTGTAGCCCACAGAGTTATTCTCCGTCACAACCTCACCACCCCAATATAATGAAACTCTTATCCTACGCTCTTCAGACATAATGAAAAAATGCTGGAGAATTTAACAACAATAGATGTTTCAACAAGAGTTAAAATTTTTTTTGAATGCATTTCTATGTGATTCTAACCTCTTTATATAGAAAATGGATAGCCGGGAAGATTTTTTTTTACATATATAGCGCCAAATAAGTTGGCACTATACGCTTTTGAATTATTAAACTCCGCTATTATTGCTGGGGCCAGGAAAAAAGGATATAACGCAAGGTTTTCTGGCGCTATATCAGTGTGTCAGTATAACGCCAAAAAACATGACGCTATACATTAACAGTGCAAATATCGTTAATATATAAAGCTAGGTTTTGTGGCGTTATATATATATATATATAGTACGGTAACTTTCTTTTACTCGGAGTTGCACGTGATTCGTGTGAATATTGGGGGGAGGGGCAGGGGCAGGGAGGTTGCAAGTGATTAGGTGAATATTAGAGGCGTAGAGCCGCTACACATCAGTGCCCAGCCCACAACTGCACATTAATCTTTACGACTTCACATCAAAAAAGAAAAGAAAGAAAAAGGAAAACAATAAATAAGAAAAATGGATATGAGGGTTTAAGAAAGAGAAAAAGGGGAATGCTAAAAACTCTATAACCGGTGACAACAAGACGACGGCAAGAAGAAGAAGCAGTAGCAGCCAAGTGACAGTGAGCCATGGTCTCAGCAGCCACCTGGATCCGATATGTTGTCAGCAAACTTGAATACTCCGCCTCTGTTGGCTGGAAGGTTATTTACTCTCCTTTTTTCTCATAATGTAACAATTGATTATTTACATACTATGATTTTAGGTTGAATCAGTACACGGATTTTGTAGATACAGCAAATATGTCTAAAAGATTAGTAGGTCTTTCTGGAGAAAGCTATTGACTTATAATTTTTGTGGAATTAGAGGGCTCCCAGGGTTTTAGAATAAAGGTTCTTTTCTTTTCTCTAGTTTTCCTGTGTAAAATAAATAAATAAAAAATAAATCTGTCTTTTGACATGATTTTCTTCAACACAACAGGCTTCACAGAAAATCAGCTGTGGAACTTTCATAAAATGCAACAACAACAACCTAGTATAATGTAGTATGTACATAGCCTTACCCCAACCCTGGAATGGAAGGGAACTGTTTCTGATAGACCCTCGGCTAATGAAAAGATGAAAGAAGCCCTGATAGCACGAAATAGCAATACAAGATATTTAGAAAACTAAATCCGAGATAGCAAAAGAGAATATGAAAGAAGTAATGATAGCAAAGAATAACAATACAAGATATGGATTGATAGCAAACGAAGGGAGTACTGCTGGTAAGTAATAACAGTACAAGATATGTGGTAATACCAAGCTAATGATAAATGGGATACCACACTAACACTAATACTATTACTATTGAACTAAGGAAGACAAATGGAAAGCTCGACTACCTATTAACCTTCTCCTATAATTCGCAACCTCTACCCCTCCTATCAAGGGTCATGTCCTCGGTTAGCTCAAGCTGCGCCATATCCCGCCTGATTACCTCTTCCCAAGACTTCTTTGGCCTACCTCTACCCTTCCTCTTACTCCCAATGCCAAACCTTTCACACCTCTGGGCATCTGTTCTACTCCTTCTAACATGGTCGAACCATCTTAGCCTCGCCTCTCGTATCTTGTCTTCCATAGGGTCCACTCCCACCTTGTTCCGAATAACATCATTCCTACTTCATAAAATGCAAAAAAGAATATTCTTCAGTGTTAGTTCAGAGTTCTGATATTAAAATATGGGAACCTAATGCAACTTTAGTAAATTTTTTGAAGCTCTTGCAAGAATGTGTCCGGGAATAGAAAAAAGCTATAGCCAAGCTGGTTTTTTTGTATTTCACACGAGGCCCCTTCTCAGGTTAATTATTACCAGTGCTGCTTTTTACCCAAGTGATCCTCCTCCTCCTTAGGTTCTTGGCTCTTAGTATCCCAACCATGCAAAGAAGCAAACTTCTCTCTGCGGCTTGAGTGTCCAAATCGAGAGATGCGGGAAGTCCTCTTTGTTCCTCACCAAAAGTTTACGGTAATATGATTTGACTGAGACTTGTCCTTCTATCCCGTCTCCCATCTCCACGTATCCGACATGATATGCGATGTATTCTATTTGTTTAGTAACTATATTAGGATTGGAATTCCACCCATCTCCCATTCCCGTAGGTTCCTTCTAAATGTGAGATCCTAATGCTTTCCCCTCCATCTTATTTTCTTTGAATCTATTGCAATGTTATTTATGCTTTACTTGAGACTCTATATATGCTAGGAAAAGCGATTCTTAACACGTTTTCTTTACGGCACCTGGGTTACCAAAAACTGATTCTTCTTCCATCACCAACCTTGAAAGTGATGTGGCAATTGAAGTCTCCCCACCCCTTCGTAATATTCCTGTAAAGACCACACCTATATGAAACCGTGATATTCATACTTTTATATTCCTCCACTCCTCTCGATAATCCAATACTTTTCTATTATCACCTCCCTCCAAGGAGCGTGCTCCTCTATCCTGAATGTCCATAACTATTTCCCAAGCAATGCATTATTGAACACCCTGAGGTTTTTCATTCCAAACCCTCCCACTCTGCCGGGATGTGACGGCCTTCCCATTCACCAAGTGATATTTCAAACAGATTCATACATGACTGAATATATTTTTCTCCTATGAGCTTGTCTTTTGGCGCTTTTTGTTATGAGATTTCTAGCTAGTTATAGGTCTGCTACTATATTAGTTCAACCTACTAAGGCATGTTGATCTTTTAAATCTTTTGACGAAAATTATGTTTGAATACATAGTTCCAGGAACAACTTTCAGTTCTGAGACTTGGTCCTTGGATTCCACTTGACACTTCTCATAAATCTTGGATAATCTGTATGTTTTCTCTGCTATCATGCTTTACGTTTACATGGTTCAGCTGAAATAGAGTTACTATCTGATAACATTTGAACCAAGTTACTGAAAGTATGAGGTAATCTTGGAAGAATCATTCCTTATGCATGTTCTTGATGCCTTTTTAATGATAACACCTTACTTAACAAAAAAAATCTTGCAAGAGCTGTAATACAGCAAGGAAACATACAAGTTTTAGAATCCCCCCTATATGACGCGAGAGCGTGACTGTGCTCTAACTTAAACTGCAATTTTCTATGTTAAAACTTATCCCTTAAATAACTAGAAATCAGTAATTACCTTCTTAACTTTATCTTCATGAAAACATAAACCTGATATCTTAGTAAAGAAGCGATTTGAACTTGGTGCTCAAACTTTGGAAACTTGAGTTCCAGCAGAGAGGAGTACTAATAAATGCAGGTCTTGTCACCATTGGAATCCTATAATCAGTAGCTTTGCATACGTTTGGAGTCCATACTTTCCCTAACTTAAAAGGAGTGGTGAACCAACTTAGTCTTGGAAAGATTACTACTCATAGGGAAATTTAAGTAATACTGACTGGACTGCTCAAGACTAGGAGAGAAACAAATCTGCCCTTTTAATAGTGCTAAAGATTTGCTAAACTAATACTTGTAAAGCTACAATATGCAAGTCAAAACATTCTATAATCATCAATAAATTAAGAATGTTAAAGTTAAGACACAAGCCATGTGAGATCAAGGTTCCATATTCTGAATTATCATCTGCTCTTCTGCACTTAAAAATCAGTCAAGCTTCTACATTTTGAAATTCTATTTATTTACTTTTACTTCTTGATCCCTAAGCCGATGGTCGATTGGAAACAGCCTCTCTGCCCTTTCGGGCAGGGATAAGGCCTGTCTACATATTACCCTCCCCAGACCCCACTGTGTGGGACTATACTGGGTAGTTGTTGTTGTTGTTGTTGTACTTTTACTTCTTGAGTAGAGGGAAAAAGATTAACTGAATATTAATGCTATGCAGAACTACAAAGGAGGTCAAATTACTGATAGAGAATTAGGCGATACCATATGGAAGAATTTCTTTCAGGGTAAATTGACATTTATGCACTTTAACAAAGGAGAGGAGATGGCACCAACACTCGGAGCTCAGGGCGGCACACTTCTTGTTCGGAAGATACCTTGGGTTGATCCAACGTAACTTCTCCTTTAATGCCTTATGCATGGTTTTCTCTGCCTTAGTGCTGGAATGCACTTTTAATTTGATCTCTTTTCTTTTATTCATAGCATGTTTACTTGAAGAATCATTTACAAGCAAGGGAGAATTGTTTTACCATTAGTAATATTGTTCTTTTGTTACTACTTTTATGGTTTTGTGGCATTTTCAAGTGAAATTGGTTTTCTTGCTCATAGTTATAATAAAGGAAACTGTACAATTTAGGTTTGTAGTGTTGATAGTTAGTGAGTTATTTTTCTTTATAACGGTAGTGTTGGAGCTAGTTTTCACACATCTCGATTAATCTTCCATCTACATGTTACCTTCACCAACACAAGTATCGGTGCAAGCTGGGATGGTATTCCAAATAATCTCCTTTGTTAGCTTGCAGCCTTCCCAGCAACAAAACAGTTCTTTCGGGGGTCTATGCATCACCACACTCAACTCAAATATCTGCAGAAATAGTTCTCACAGATGTCTGCAGTATAGAAATAGTTGGTCATTGTCCTCCACATTAGTTAATCGATTACTTCCTTGCTAAAGCTTTGTTACATTTGAATTTGCCAGCTACATTTTCCTACATGCACTTTACCGAAGGAAATGTTACTTTGTTCTGGTGTATAGACAATCAAGCTTAAATTGTTGTTGCTGCTTATGTCTTCATCACCATTGGTCATGCTGTTGGCCTAACTACTGGCTAAAATTAGGGATTCAATGGCATATATGATTTGGAGAGTTGTGCGATGAGTTTATTTTCCTTTTCTTCTTATCCTGGACAAATCTTATGAGCAAGGAAATCTTACCACCATAAATTGCTGTAGGGAGGTGATCACATTGCCATCTTATTGTTTTATGTTCATTTTACTTTGCCTCTTTGATTTAATAAATTAGTTGTTTCCCTTCTGGTGGAAGCGATTATGTGGATCTGTTTCTGCATATGTTCCTCTTTGCTATTGCTGACTTCATATCTGTGCTTTTCATAGGAAAGTATTTGTTGGGGATGTTGTGGTTCTCAAGGACCCTGTAAAGTCAGATGATTATCTTGTCCGTAGATTGGCTGCCGTTGAAGGCTATGAGATGGTGTCCACTGATGAAAAAGATGAGCCCTTTGTCCTTGAAAAAGATCAATGTTGGGTGCTGGCTGACAATGAAAATGTGAAACCTAAGGTATATGATCCTCGCAATAGATTGGCTTTCACCTCCAGAATAAGATATCATGCGACTGTATTCTCTCAAATCTTCTTTTGCTCAAATCGTGAACCTTGTCTTATGCGCTTCATGTTACGATTTTTGAATATTTTGCATAGTGCAATATGGTATTTTATTCTAACAGTCCTATGATATGTTTGTCATATCCTTGTCTTTGGTTCAGCATCTGTTTGAGCGTCATTTACTCATGTTTTTATTATATTTTCTGTGTATGTGATCTGAGTCTTGACTACTCATTCCCCGCATAATGTTGATACAATACTTTTGCAGCAAAAATTGTGAGTATGTATCAAAGTCTAGATATGTGTTATAATTTTTTCCCCATAACTGGAACCTTAATTTGCCAGTGGTCTTATGTATTAGTTTGAGTTTACTTTCTCTGGGGATTCTTTTAAGGTGCTTGCATAGAGTGAGTAGTGAATCTGAACAAACCTATAATGAGATGTGTGTATTTCAGCTAAAACTTCAGCATTTGCAATGAGAAATTCTTTGAAGTATGGTGAAGAGGCAAGTTTATTAAATGAAATAGACTTCTGATGAAGAGTTGAGCTAAGTTTTCAGTTTTTCAGTGGCTGCAGATTAAAATAGGATTTCTGATTGCCCCCAGGGCTTTGGTCTAGTGGTAAGACCGCAACTCGTGATGTGTGGATTAGGCGCATGTCACGGGTTCGAACCCTGCTGCAGATAGAAGCCTGGTATTTAAGTGGAGAAGGGTAGAGGGGTGGGTCCATTAACCACCGGTTTCAACTCATGCGTCTCTGGACCCTTAGGAATTTCTGGGTTATCCCAACAAAAAAAAGGACTTTGTCTTTTAAGTATATGGTACTGTATTATTCATATTGTAGTCATAGTTGGGCTTGGTTCCTCATGGTTTGAGGGAAGGATAGCAACTGCGCAGATATTATTGTTATATTAATATTGATTGACTCTAGATTATTTTCTTGTCTTCTCAATAGCAGGAAGCCAAGGATAGCAGAACCTTTGGCCCTGTTTCCTTGACGGACATAGTTGGCAGAGCTATATATTGCCTGAGGACAGCAGTGGACCATGGTCCTGTTAACAACAGGTTTGTTGTGTTATTGCATATATGTTTTTCTTGTGCATCGGAAAAACCTTTCTTGATTGTGGTTAATCTGTGTCTTGCTTTATCAGTCACTTTAGCGTCCAGAAGGATTCACCAGTCCTTGAAGTTGAACTGGATGTTGATGAGATGGCACGAAGTCACAAAGCATAGGTTTTGTGTGCTCTTTGAGGAAAAGATTTCCTAGGATTACTGATTTGGTTGTACGCTCTTTTTTATCCAAGCGAAATTCATTGGAAAAAAATAAAAGTTGTGTATTAGTGATTTTGGTACATTTTCCTTAGACCAGATGCTGTCAATCCCAAGTGTTGATCTTTCCTCTCAATGAGGCACCGAACGAACTGTAAACCTTTGAGGTCTTCAGTTCTATTAGAACGTCTTTCAAGGCTGAAATTGTACTATGGATGGAAGTTTGGATAAGATTTTCAATATTTCGTCCAGGTTGTGGCCAATTGACAAAGAAGACTATTTATTGCAGTAGCTTGAACATTCCTTTCACAGACCCATTATCCACAATACACTAATACAGCACGACTTGGTTACAATACACTGTAACTCCTTTGGTTTTATAGTAGCACTTTCTTGAACAGTTTTTGATGACTTTTTGTATTTTGTTTTAACTTGTCCAATAAAATTTGGACGATAGCGAAGGATGACCGTTAGTGTGTCATGTTTCTATTGCACAAGTAGGCAATGAAGTGGGTGCTAAGCAAGTCAAAAAAGAAACTTTGATAATTCTAAGAATTTGGAGAAGAAAATCTGCCTATTATAAACGACTTACTAAATGGCGTGTGCCTGTGCTTATTTTCGAAGTTGTCGTTTTCTCTGTTATTTTGATTGTTCAATTTTTTTTTTTTATTGTTATTATTTTGCTTGTACTAAGCTTGTATTAGATGCCTCTAAATTGATGTCGTATTCAGAATATAGCTCACCATTAAAAATACCGTAAAATGGTAAATGTGATCACTAAAAATACTGTAGAATGGTAAACGTGACTACCTTTGACATTATCCGTGATTGGGAAAACGGTTAAATACTCTACTTTGGTATATTGCTTATGAGCCCGTTTGGCTTAGTTGATTTAAGTAGCTGAAAAGCACTTAAATTTTTAAGTGCTGCAGCTGATTTTTTAAAAAATAAGCAGTTACGTGTTTGGATAAAAGTGCTGAAATTAATAATAAGCAGCTGAAGGATTGGATATACGAAAAGCTTTATTTAAAAAGAATTATTTTAGGGATAGAATAGTAAATATTTTAGTCAAACCTAAAGTGCTTATAAGGTGGAATTTGATAAGTTGGGGGAGACCAACTTATGGCTTTTGGCTTATAAGCACTTTTAATTTTACCAAATGCGTACATAAGCCAAAAAGTACTTATAAGCCAGTTTGACCAGCTTATAAGCTTAGCCAAACACTCTCTATATATGTCCTCTGTTGTACTATAGGGTCACAATACTCTTACCATTCACCAAAATTTTAAAAAATCACCCTCCACCTCGCAAAATGGCACTAAATTAAAAAAGTAACCCCCTTTTAAAATGATTACTCGTTGCCTATGACCGGCCATCATATTAGCAAATAAACGTATTCCTGAGCTTAATGCTCGAAATAATAAGAGATTAGCTCATGGAGTACTAAAAAAATAGGGGTGTGCATTCGATTTATCGATTCGATTTTGACCCTTATCGATAATTACTTATCGATTATCGATTTGTACATATGCTTATCGTTATCGTTTCAATAAGGTTTCGATTTTTTCGATTCCGATTTATCGATTTTAGGGGCTTATCGATTCGGTTATCGATTACATCAATAAGAAAATTTGCGAGATTCCACCGAAAGTATATCGCTATAAACGCGCCTAACTAATATGGACAAAAAGAAGCTAAAATAAGACGAACACCATTTATAATATAAAAATTGTGTCAACAAGCACATACAACAAAACTAAAGTAAGGGATCAAATGTATACCACTAACATTCCAACGGTATAAAAAAATAAAACAAAAGAAAACACATCATCACGGCTAATTCTGTTTTCCATTAATTTGAACTTCTTGATCTTTAAATATGATCATTCCTTAAATGTGGTAGAGGAAATAATAAGGTAAGGGACATAGGGTAAAGGAAAGGGTGTAGATTAGGAAAAATAATATTGTATAACCGCTTTCAAAATAGTAGCGGAATATAAATACATTCTGTATGTTATATTAATCTACACACATATGTAAGTACTCATTTAACAAGCGTCTACAGTCTAGGGGTGTGCATTCGATTTATCGATTCGATTTTGACCTTTCAAGGTACGTGAATACTCATCAACAAAGGCTCACTGTTGGAGGAAGAAATGCCTTGATAGTTGTCTTAAGACTTCAAAGCTGATGCTATAAACATTTAGGTCTTGGTGGAAAGAAAATTGAACACTCGATACAGTTTGAAATGGTGGAAAGAAACAAATGGAGAAGCCAGAGAAAAAAAGAAATGTGAAAAGGTAGAATTTAATAAACATACAATAAGGATATTAAAAGAATTGAGACTCAATATAAAAATGAATATATGGCTGTCAGTAATTTTTATGTCTTTCACTTTTGGAGTTCAACAAGCGACTACGAATGAGATGGCTAATCTGTGAGGAAGAAGCGCAGTAAACAAAAGGGATTTAACGAGTTATGGGGTTTTTTATTTAAAAAAGCTAATCATTTTTTTGATCTAGTGGCTTTCCAGTAGCTTAAGGGTTTTTAAAAAAAAATTAATTAACGATAAGGGTAGATATAGCCACAAAGTATAACGAGAAGTAAATGTCAATAATATTTCAAAGTAAAAAGATAAACTTAGTTATTTTTCTCACTCTAATGAGTTCCGTTTAAGTCAATGGACGACAAAAAAACATGCATTTCTAATGGTTTTGAGTCTTGCTGGGGCTATTCTAGCTCTGTCTCTATCTTTTATTCTTCAAAGATACATATTTTTGTTTACCACCAATCTTAAAATTATCTTTTATTAATCTACTCATACAATTGATTACACCCTTAAAAGAAGAAAAGATGGAAAAAAGATGAAGAGACCTAAAACTGTAAGAAACCAAAACTGTGAAGGGGGTAAAGTGATACATACAAAACAACGGGCTGCGATTGACTAGATTTTGAAATTACTGGATATTCCCCTTCTGCCCCCAACCGAAAATAGTCAATATATCTAAAACCTCCCTTATCAGGGAGCGATATATAAAAGGCAACAGAAGCTAAAGCTAGTGCCTAGTATAGAGCCGAACAACGAAAATGCGAAAGTGTGATTGAGACTGAAGATTCTTTCCTATGTTTTCTCAAGTTCCAAAAATGTCAAGCGCCATTGATTTCACTCCCAAGAATCTTCCAGGTAAATATGTTTTTTCCATATTCTTTTTCCCGTTTATGATAAACCATTTGTGCGTATAAGATGTTTGATGAAATGCTTGTGTTAACAAGTGGAGTGGAGGTCTTTTTGATTAGTGTGCTTCTTATTAATGCCCTAGCTATGTCCAAATACTGACCAGTTTACCACCGGGGCGTGTGGTGAATGGTTGAGATCCCTCCACTCTTTAACATCGAGCCTGGGAGTGGTGAAGTTATTGGTAGGAGGTTTTACCCTTTGTTGGGCTTACCTGACGCTAATCTGGAATAGTTCCAGATGGTTAAACTTCAAAAAAAAAAAAAGGAATGGTAACCGTAATCAGTTTAATTAGGGCAAGTCCCTAATAGCCACTACAGACAATTCTGTTTCAATACAAAATTAGTGGGTTTGGCTATTTGAATCCTCTATATCCATTTTGCTCTAGTTGGACACTTTCATTGTGATACTCAGTAATGAAAAAAAAATTAGTGCTGTTTATTGTTGAGGCTATAGATAAATAAATGAACAAGAAGTCCTTGTCACGGGTTCCTATGTCAATGCAGTTTACTATTGGGTGCAATTGATTAAGCTAAAGTGGTTCAGCTTCTTTTTCAAATATTTTCATGAAATATTTGAAAATGTGAATAACTTTCTGGGTGGTGTGGCGTGGCGTGTTGGGTGTGTGTGAGGTAGCAAATGTGCAGAATTATTGGCATGTATAGCAAATTATTGGCTCTTCTTGAAGTAAAGTTTTCCTTTAAAACTCCACAAGCTCCTATCTAGTGGAACTTATAGTTTCTTCAGATCTTTTTTACTTTTTAGATCTTCCAACTTCCCTTGAAGTCCACACATCAGCTTGGTCATCTAAACATAACTGAAGGAAAGCTTTATAGGTGTGCCTGGCCATGCCAAGTTCTCTTCCAACCTTATTTTCTTTCCACAAGGTGCTAACAGTAGCACAGATGTTCTCTTGTTCACAATATATTTCTTTATGCCCCATTTTTGTTGCCTTTCTGCTCTTTCTGGAACTCTTTGCCCCTCTCACTTTAGTGTATGAATTATATTCATCGTGGGTATCGAGATATGATGACTTCAGGGTTATTTTCATTGCAATCGTCATTGTCGTTATTTTTGCTACTACTGATTCTGTTAGTCAACAACAGTAAATATCATTTAAAATGTAAATGCTTCTTATGGAAATATAATTAAAGATCTTTTCAATTCTTATTGATAGATAGCTGTTGGACATCTATAGATAAAATGTAAAGCATATGAACGAATCTGATATAACGTTGTACAGTTATCCCAAAGAATGCTCTTTAAACGGTAAATGAAAACTCTTACTTGGAAAAAGATGTGAAATAAAGTATCTGTTCTCAGATTATGTATCTTATTTCCTATGCAGCTATGATTCTTTTCTTAGTCACCCTTCCATATGAAGGGCAAGATAAGTTTTAAATTTCTGCCAATGTGAATGCATCTGCCATGACCTACAACATGCTGATTATTCCGTCAACAAAAAAATATAGCTATTTTTGAAACATCCTGTAATGCATAATCTGAGTCCTTCTTAACTCAAAAAACAAAAATCTGTGTCTTTCTTATCCATAAAGTCCTATATAAAGACTTATAAGATATATGCTATTATTGTTCTATTTCAGGGTTTGGTTCCCCAGAAGGTAGTTCTCTTCCCTGCTCAGGACTATCAGGGAGAGCAGTCACCTCTTGGGGTGAATATAAGCACTTCTCGAAGGTTAAGATTTTAAATTTGAAATTTCCTTACAAGAGTACACCTTTTATATGTAATGCTAGCTTCAGCAATCATAAAAGAAATCCAGATTTTTCGAGGCAAAACAAGTTTTCCAGGGGCAGGAACAGGCAAAATGAAGAGAGAGACAGTTATGATAATTTAGAAGAATCTGAAATGCTATCTTCGCGAAATGGACCACTGCTTACTGCATCAAACACTTCAAAATTCCAAGCTACAGCCACTCCAGGTCCAAGGGAAAGGGAGATTGTTGAACTATTCAGAAAGGTCCAGGCTCAGCTCCGGGAAAGAGCTGCTGTCAAAGAGGAGAAAAAATCTGAAGAGTTGCAAGGAAAGGGTAAAGAGAGTGAAACTGTTGATTCTCTTCTCAAGCTTTTAAGAAAACACTCAGTTCAGAAAGGGAAGAAAACGAACAGCAGTAGAAGCAGCAACTTTGTCCTTGACCAGCCAGATCAGAGCAATGTATTCTCTGAAGAGAGAGCTGGCAATAGCACTGAACTAAATAGCAATGTGAACCATGTGGCACAAGATAGTGGGACCCCAGTTGTTAATCGGCCGAAGTCAAACTTCCGACGTAGATCTCCAGTTTCCCGAACCAAATTTCAGCCTGTTTATCACGAGGGAGTTACGGATAACCTTGTTGCCTCTACTGCTACAGATAAGACAGAAAAGGGCATACATCTGAACCCTGAACTTGGCCGAATTCCCAAAAATAAGGTTGATTCTAGTGCTCATTCTGACATAGAGCCGATTTTTTCAGACGAAGATGTGTTTGATGAGATGGCTGACGATGATGCTGCCAAAATGTTTGAAAATGTTGACGCTAATGGTGATGAAGAACAACATCAGGTTGGTGAGGAATTAGCTGAAATGAAGCTGACTGAACTGCGAGCTATTGCAAAATCTCGTGGTTTGAAGGGATACTCAAAACTGAAAAAAGTAGAGCTCATTGAGTTGCTAAGTGCTGATCAAGTCTGATCTTTTTGTTTCACAAGTGATAGGTTTGAGAATGTTCTTGCACATTAGTCTTTTAATTTCTACATAATGGTTTGTCTTACACACTACTCTTTCTCTTGATGATGGTTTCTGTAGTCAGATTAGACAATTTTGTATACTTCATCTTTGTAACAGTTTCTGCATTCAATACATGTTTGACTAGTTTCTTAATACTTTTTGTGTCCTATCATTTGGCAGATTTACCATTCCCGTTGGTGCATTCTGACTCTCTGGTAACTGTTAAACTAGTCTATCTTAGATGCTTTTGACTTCAGCAAAGTCGGTTACCTAAATTGGAGAGACGTTCTGGGCCTCCGGGGTGTGCAGTTGTGCCGGTAATTTATCTGTGTTCCTTTTTTTTTTATTGGAAAAAACTTCTCAATTTTGATGCTTAATTATTCCATCATCAATGTCTAAGTCTGCTATAGCAAGATTCAACTCCTGGCAAAATGTGTTGTTAAGGTTACTAGTGCTATCTTTAGTATACCACCTTGCTGGATCAACAAGAGAGTAAATCGGGTCATGACTTGTGGAGTAGTATTCGTTCTCATCTTCTACCCTAATCTTTTTCATCTTCTTACTCTTTCCAACCATTCTTTCCTCAATCACGTATCATCTTTGGCGACTACTGCTCAACATTTTAATAGTATTCATTTTTTGGTATCAGAATGGAGTCATAGTTGTTTGGGAGCCTAAGGACATGCTTAGAAGTTTCTCATGTCAAGTAGAGCTTGTTCCCTACCAAATGAAGTGACAGATCTTCGTCCACTGACATCCAGAGATGGTTTTCTACCAATCATTGTATAGTGCATGTTACTTAAAAAAAGAAAAAGAAGACGCTGGAAAGATTACTGCAATTCCTCTGTTGATGTTCTCCCAAGTTCTAGCACTCCCTCTTGTCTCATTTTGCTCGACCTGGCTTGGGTTTCACAAAGTTTGTGCAGAAATGTTTGAATAGAAGTAATTGCATCGAGTTCATAAATGAAAATTTAACATGACAACGTAAATTGTGAATATCTAGAAAAGCTGTTTTACATACTCTTTAATTTTACTTCGGGGATTTGATGATAATATATAATAGCATTTCAGGGCTTGCTTCCCTGCTTACCAAAAATATCCTAATTTCATTGTCACTATCTTTGACTGAAACTGCTGCATGGGAAGCAGTAGAATAAATATATATATATATATCCAAATAAATGCACTAGCATTTTGACCACAGTTAATTATTCATTCGAAAGATGAAGCTCGAGATGGCAGATTGGCAATGCTGCAGTTGATAGTTTGGCCCCTTTTAGCTCTGCCAGTTGCAGAAGAGGTTTTTTATGCTGGAGCAATTAATTCATTTTATATATATATATATATATATATTTTCATGTAAAATCATAACAATTCAAGCTAACAAGTACCTTCTCATGAAAAGAACAAGATCATTCTGAAAGGTGTGACTTGTGAGATTAACGTCGAATGTATAACCAGTAGAAGGCACATATCAACGGATTCTTATATTACGTACGCGTACACGAACGGCTCCATCCGGATTCTCACACACATATATATACATTTTTTTTCAATTTCCACCTGGTGTTTGGTACTTCCATTTGGCGTCAAACTAATAAGATTTCGTGTTGCGTAAAGTCTGTTAAAGATTAAATGCTTTTTACGAGGATTTTTTCTATTCTCAAAACTAGATTCTGAGACCATTAGTTAAAATTTTATCCATCTCACAACGATGTTGGTGGTAACATATTCATATATTACGTATGCCCGAAAGGCCCTAGCTATTCGGAATGGTGTATTTTAAGACTCCCAACTTGGGAGAGTTGTAGTCAAGGGGGCACATGGCTTGCATCGACAAACATTTAAGTTGAGAGCACACGTTCATGTACATAAATGCGATACACCTCTTTTTACAAATCATACAGTAATGATATAATTCCACATTTTTCTCCGCAAATATTTCCTAGAAAATGCGGTAGCATAACTTAAACGACATGTATGGTATCTGAACAGGATCACTCAAAACACCATGTCCCTCTTTGGTATTTGTTCCGCTAATATATATTATATTATAGAAACTATATAGTATCACTAAAATCCATGTGCTACCAGAGGAGTAAAGACCTCCCCCCAAAAAAAAAACAAGGGCAGCCCGATGACCCTGTACATGAAGTATCATATGGTCGAGGGTCCGAGAACGGGCTGCATTTAAAGAGCGTGTAACGAAGCAATTTATATTCTGATGCAAACATGATAGCTGTTTTCATGGCTCGTACCGGAGCATACAAAGATAACTTTTGTTAAGTTAAGTGCCTTTTTGTATTTTGACGATCTAACAAACTTCATATGAGAACCATATTGGGAACCTGTTACACATCCTCAAAGTGCTCAAGAGCAACAAGTCTCATGTCTGGCACAAATTCCAACAACTTGAGTTAAAGAAACGGTAGAGGGAACATATGGCTATCAGTTCCTCCGGTAACAGTGCAAGTCAACTCTCTACAGCTATAAAGTCACAACACTGTTTCTTTGCACATGCAATAGTGCAACAACCACTTTATAGAGCAAGCCTTGTATCGGATAATTGCTTATATCATCCCAATGACCTCACTTATATATTATCAACTTGAGGCAAGGGAAACACACACTTGAACGACCCTACATCATCAAGTCTTTCTCTTAAGTGTGTTGTGTGTTGCGGACTCTCAGTGACTTTAAGGCTTCAAGAACAAAGTAACAATACAATGAAGGACCAGATCCCAGCATTGTATTATCATATGTCCTTAGCATTGTTGTACCTTTGTTAGTGATATCTACTTGTAATTCCTACTCGGTTTAGTTAGAATCATTCTGTAGGAGATCGTTTGTAAAAGCATAAATCTTGTGTTTGTGTTTTTCCTAGAGTTAGTCAAAATGTGGGCTTTGTAATAGAGTTATTACAAAAGGTTTGTAATAGAGATATTACAAGTAAGTGAAGGATTATGAGGCTAATTCCTAGATTATAATAGGTTGTAATCTAAAGTTTGCTCAGTTAGTGAAGTTGAAATCCTATGAGTGTAGGTCGTGATTTTTAATCCCGTGAGTTGGGAGTCTTTCACGTAAAACTCTATTGTATCATTTACTTATTGTTGTGTATATATGTTCTGTGGGAACTGATAGAGAACCAGGTTCTCTATACAATTTGGTAGACTCTTAGTTTCTATCAATTGGTATTAGAGCATGTTATTTTTATAAGGCTAACACCTAGAAAGAACCCGCATGGCTGCTCCACCAAACTTTGAAGAAGGTCAATCAACCTACAGACCACCAAGATTCAATGGACAATACTACGGATGGTAGAAGACAAAGATGCATGATTTTACCATGGCTGAAGATTCAAAGCTTTGGGATGTCCTTTGCGATGGACTCTTCGTCCCCATGAAGACCATAGGCGAGCCAACAGTGATAGTTCCAAAGACAAGGAAGGAGTAAAACGATGCCGACAGCAAAGCTATAGAGAAAAACTTCCAAATAAAAAAGATCTTTATATGTGGTATTGGAGTAGACGAGTATAATAGAATTTCTACCTGTCTATCTGCCAAGTAATCCGGGAGGCTCTCTAAAGCGCATAGAAGGAACAACTCAAGTCAAGCAGTCAAAGATCGACATGCTTATTACTGAGTATGAACTCTTCAAGATGAAGGATGATGAGTCCATTCAGGACATGCATACTCGATTCACCTCCATCATCAATGAGCTTCCTTCTCTAGGAGAGATCATTCCATGGAACAAACTTGTCAGGAAAATACTTAGCATATTACCTGGTTCTTGGGAAAGCATAGTCAATGCTATCACGGAGGCAAAAGATCTACAAAAGCTAACAATTGATTAACTAATTAGAAATCTGAAGACCTATGAAATGAAGAAAAGAAATTACCATGAAATAAGATAACCCAAAAAGAAGAAGAACCTGGTCCTCAAAGAAAACAATGACTCAAGTGGTGAGCATGCTGACATGGCCTATCTGACAAAGAGATTTCAGAAAATGGTTCGCAAAAATAGAGGCATTCCAAAAAGGGGTAGCTCCAGCAGACCAAAAGGCCATGAATTGTGTAATAATGTGGAAAGCTATGACATTTCATCAAAGACTATCTGCTCCACAAGCAAGATCAGTACAATCATAACACTGACAAAATAGCCAAGAGGAACCCGGTTCTTGACAGGAGATTCAAGAGAAAAGATGTTGCCGACAATATTGTGAAACAAACCCTTACTGCATGTGAAGATTCTTCTAGTGAATCTGAGGAAGATAACGAACAAGGTGACGCTTCCATGATGGCCATTAAAGTGAAGCATCTGAATTTTACACTCTATCTTTGCCCTGATGGCAAAATCTGACGAGGATGAAGATGATGATGATGATGAGGTAAACTTTCTAGATGTTCAAAGAAATTTGAAGTCTTACTCTCAAAAGAAGCTTGTATCCTTAGCTAATGTTATGTTTAATGCTTATCATAGTCTAATAAATGATAAAAATGTGTTAACTATGGAACTAGGAGAGGTAGAACATGAGAGAGATGATTTGGTCGTTGTAGTGGTTGATTTAAAAGAAACCATTGAGGATTTAAAGAAAGAAAAAGATATTCTAACTGAGAAAATTGAAAGTGTAGAGCATGAGAGAGATGACTTGTTGGTAGTAGTTGTGAATCTAAAAGAAACAATTGAAGTACTAAAAAGGGAAAACAATGCTGGAAACACTCAAAAAGATAAGAAAGTGGCAAATAAGGCGCACCTTAAACTTTAAAATGAGCTCAAAATGATAAAATTGAGTTTGTGTGCTGAACTAGAAAGAAATAGACAACTTCAGGAAGACCTAGGAAGGATTAAAATGACCTAGATAAATCTCTAAAGTGGACCTGGTCCTCTAATACAATCACTGCCATGAACAAAATTAACGAGGGGAACAGGCAGGGAATTGGGTTCCAAAGGGAAAAGACTCCTTACAACTCACACATCAAGTATGTTACAATACCTGATAACTGGCTCTGCACTCACTGTGGAAACACTGGTCACTTTAAAAAATCCTGTAAAGCTAGATTTCAGTCCCAACAGAAAAATAAAGTTTTTGCTGAAAAAGTACCTACTGCTAAGGAACCTGGTCCCTTCCATAAAAAACGTATGATGCCTACTTGGACAAAAAAATGTTTAATTCGCCCTTTTTCCTCATTACGAGGGACCCAAACTTGTTTGGGTTCCTAAGTCTAATCTCAGATTTCCTTGTGCAGGGAACATTGAAAAGAAGCAGCCAAAGATGGTATATGGATAGTGGCTCCTCCAAGCATAAGAATGGAAGCACTGATGACTTCCTTTCACTCAAACCCCTACAAGGTGGGAGTGTGTCCTTTGGAAATGGCAAAAAGGGTTACACTCTGGGAATCAGAAGAGCTGTAAAGACACTCACTCACTCAATTAAAAATGTGTACTATGTGAATGGTCTAATATACAACCTACTAAGTGTGTCTCAAATCTGCGACAAAGGGAACAAAGTGAATTCTTATCAAAGACTTGCACAGTTACAAATCTTGCGACGTGTGAAGTGTATCTACTGGCAAAAAGATTCAAGAATATATATGTTGCTGATTTTGAGTCTTTAAAGGGATCTTACATGTTTGAGTGTTGTTCATGATGATACTGAGCTGTGGCACAGAAGATTGGGGCATGCAAGCTTCTCATTGCTGAACAAGTTGGTCAAGAAAGACCTGGTTCGTGGGTTGCCTAAGTCAAGATTCAAAAATCACAAGGTGTGTGATGTATGTGTAAGAGCAAAGCAAGTCTGGTCCTTTTTCAAGCCAAAGAAAGAGATAAGCACCTCGAGGCCACTTGATCTCCTTCACATGGATATGTGTGGACCTATGAGGATGCCCAGTAGAGGAGGAAAAAAGTATATCTTTGTCATAGTTGACGACTACTCCAAATTCGCATGGACCTTGTTCCTTAGAACCAAAGATGAAACTTTCCTAGTTTTTGTTGCCTTTCTGAAGCAGAATCTAGTAAAGATGAACCTTAATATTGTAAGCATAAGATCTGATCATGGCATAGAGTTCGACAATGCAAAGTTGGATAAATTTTGTGCTGAAAATGGTATAAGTCATAATTTTTCAGCTCCCAAAACACCATAAAATGGTGTTGTGGAGAGGAAAATTAGGAATCTTGAAGACATGACAAGGACAATGTTGATTGACAGTAATGTACCAAAAAGCTTCTGGGCGGAAGCGGTCAACACTGCCTACTATTTGATAAACTTGATAAACAGTTGCATGATCAGGTCATTCTTAAACAAAACCTCATATGAATTGCTGAACGGGAGAAAACCCAAGCTAACTCACCTGAGAACGTTTGGTTGCAAATGTTTCATTCTCAATAATGGTAAGGAAGCGCTAAAAAAATTTGATGCCAAAAGTGATGACGGAATCCTTCTTAGGTATTTCCCGCAAAGCAAAGCATACAAGGTCTACAATATAAGGACTCGATGTGTTAAAGAAAGAATACATGTGATATTTGATGAATTACACCACTTATGTGAGAAAAATTTACATGATAAGATTGATCAAGACGGAGAGAAATCAAAGGTTCTAGAGAAGTTATTGATATGACAAATGGAAAGGCTGATATAATGAGCCAAGTCAAGGAATCCAATGAAGAAGATGCAACAGAACCTCCAACTAATGCAGAAGAACTTGGTTCCTCTATTACAATAACAGAAGCAGAAAATAGAGTTGCTGATGTCATGGAAGGAACTCCTAATGCTGAGCAGAGAAGTGGCACTCACTCTTCCATTGATGCCAACAATGGATCCCATTCAGAGGAACCTAGGAATTCCCACAATGAAATTCAAGTGTCCAACTGGAATCACAAAGTTCGCATCCTCTCCAAAATGATCACTTCTCTTGATTCAAGGATTCAAACTAAATCAAAGATAAGAAGCTTGGTTGCCTTCTCAACTTTTCTCTCTCAAATTGAGCCCAAAAATATTAAGAAAGCATTGAAAGATACTTACTAGGCTACTGCTATCCATCAAGTTTAAAGGAATAGTTTACGGCACCTGGTTCCTCGACCCTTAGACAGAACTATTATAGGAACTAAGTGGTTGTTCAGAAACAAGCTTGATGAGCTCGGGAATACAACAAGAAACAAGGCCAAGTTAGTGGTTCAAGGCTATAATCAAGAAGAAGGAATTGACTATGATGAGACTTTTGCTCCAGTTGCTCGAATGGAAGCAACCAGAATTCTCATTGCCTTTGCATCTCATATGGGATTCAAGTTGTTCCAAATGGATGTCAAGAGTGCATTTCTGAATGGGTAATTAAAGAGAGAAGTCTTTGTCAAACAACCACCTGGTTTTGAATGTCATGAGCATCCTGTACATGCATTCAATGACAAGGCATTATATGGGTTAAAACTAAGGGTGTTTAACGGGCGGGCTGGAATAGGATGAACGGGAAAACCCCCAGCCCGTTCGGTTAGCGGGAGGGCTGTTAGCGGGCTGGAGATAACGGGCTCTAAGTGGGCTGGGTTTTTTCGGGTTTTTGTGGGCCCGTATGGGTTAGGGCTAAAACGGGCTCGGGCGGGCCAGGCTCCAATTTTTTTTTAAATTAAATTTTATTTTTCTTATTCAGTATTATTGATAGTTAAGTATTTGCAAACTTTTAAGGGTTAGAATTAAACTTTAAAGTTTAATATTTAAAGTTTTAAAATTTAAAATTTGTATTTTAAAATTATAAAATTGAAAATTTGAAATTAGAAACTTAGAAACTTAGATAGTTAAGTATTTGCAAACTTTTAAGGGCTACGAAAAATTATTTAATAAGACCAATAGGTAAGTTCAAATTATATTCTTCATACTTCAACTTAATTTGCAAGTTATTTTTTGATTTTTTTATTTTTGACCTTGCAAATTAAAAGTTTACAATAAATATAAAAATAAGAAATAGTACATCACATATTTTGCATCATTTTACTAAGTTCTTCCATGTCAACATGATATTGTAGGTTTCCAACATTGGTTGAATCGGATCCATAAACCATTATATCTCAAATTTCTTGGTCCTCCTCTTCATCTACCTTGGCACGCCCTTGATTTCGCCGTTCTTATCTTATCCAATCTCTGAAGCATACTAGACTTTCCAAAACATTGCTACCCAATGAATGATAGGTATCTCCTAGCTGCTACATTGCTTGGCTAAATGCGCTCTCTGATGCGACTGTTGGAATCAACACATTTAGCACGTCTCGAGCCATGTCTAAAAGAATAGGAAATTGATTTGAGTTGCTCTTCCACCAACCCAGCGGTTAAAAATCCTTTGTGAGGGGCTTTGGTGACTTTTGCAAGTAAAATTATAGCTCATCAATATTCCTTCTACTAGTTTGTTGATGCTCTCCTAGTGTAGACCAAATCTAATAATCTTGAACACAATCATCATCATGCATTGTTGTTCCAGATATTGAAGGATCAGTTGAAGGAATATTTGCATCTACAACCGAAGAAACATCAATAATGTTAGCATAATAATTATATAAAGTTTGTAAATGTGTCTGTAGCTCAGAAACACAAGTGTCAATATCAGGAGTTTCAGTTAGTCTAATAGCCATATAAGTATATAAGCTCTAATTAATTGGCGATACTTTATCATTTTGACAGTAGGATTTAAAATAGCACTAATTAGGTAAATATAGGGAATTGGGTAGAAATAATTTTTAAACTTATGTAGCATAGATTCAACAACAGTAGCATATCCTTCTTTCTGCTTCAAATTATGTAGTAAAAGAAAAAATTCAGCAATATGAACGAAATCATTTGAAATGGTAGAATACTAAGGTCCAGAAAACTCAAGTGTAGACACATATTTTTGTAAAAATTGTACAACATCATGAATGACATCCCTAGTTCTAGATGTTAACAAACAGTTAGGATCGGTACGATGAGAATTAACAACTTCAGTTATAGGCATTCTATATTTATAACAGCATCTTAAGAACAAATAAGTATAATTCCACCTAGTAACTATTTCTTCACGCATGAGTCTTGGTTTTAGTCCATAGTGTACATATTTTTCCTTAAATGCATTTAATCTAGCACTTCTATTATTTCCTTGAATTACACCAACAGCTCTCCTAACTAAAGTAATTTCATCTCTAAATAATTCAGGGTCACTCTTCACAATCAAGTTATATATATGACATGCATATCTAACATGAAATATTTCAGGAAGTGGTGGGTGTAGATGTAATTTTAATATTGTAATAGCAACATTGTTGTTAGAAGCATTATCAAATGATATACACAAAAATTTTTCTGCAAGATTATAAAATATAGTAACTTCATGTATAGTGTTACTTATAAATGCACCAGTATGACTTTGATCTTCATCATATTTAAAAGCAATAATACATTTTTGCATACAAAATTATCATATATCCAATGGAATGTAATAGTCAAATAATCATTTTCGTTTACAGCACGACCAATATCAGAAGTAAGAGAAACTTTACAAGGAAGACTTGTGAACAAATAACGCATATATGTCTGATATTGTCCAAAAAGCTTAAAGATATCAGCTCTACAAGTACTTCTAGGAATACCTTTAAACATAGGGTTATAAATTTTTTGAATATAAGTAACAAGATACGGTGAAGAAGTAAAACTAAAAGGTAAACAACCTAAAATAATCATTTAAGCTAATTTTTCCCGATCTTTCTTAATATCGTATTTCCCAAATAACTCCCCAGTAGTTTGGTTAAGTTTTTGTTACCCAGATGACTCATCTACTCCCCAATCAAGAGGGTGTTTCTCTTCTATATGCCTGCAAAGTTGACACGTTCCCCCACACTTACTAGGCTCATGCTTATAATGTTCACTACAAATTTTATATTTTACATAATTTTTTTGATCTTCTAGTCTTTTAAAAAATATCTAACACTTACGTCTTAATCGCCGATTCTTCTTAATAGGGAGAGGAGGCCTACTTGTTGCACCTCTAATATTTTGAGTTTGACTAGCATTACCAGCTGTAGGTGGTGGTATTTCAAGATTATCGGGTAATTGAATATCATCTAACATATCATCTAAATCATCATCTACACCATAATTTTCTTGTATTCGCTCAAAATCTACATTTAAAATTTCAGGTGAACTTTCAGAAATATGTGTAAAGCTACTAGAAGAACTAACACCACCTCTTGTTCTTTTTGAAGTTTTTTAACTACCACCTCTACTAGTGCACGCTTTTTTGTCCGTTCTAAGCAAATCCATTATATAAATTATAGTAAGAAATTAAATTAAGAAATTAAAGTAAGAAATTAAATTAAGAAACTTAATTAATAAACTAAATTAATAATTCTAAATAATAAAATAAGTGTACACCAAATAAGAGAAAGAGATGGAACGGGTGTACCAAGATTCCAGATGGCGCACTAATTTTGAATTTTTGATATAAAAAATCAAACTTCAATTGATAGACCGAAATTTGATAGTTGATAGTTGATACTTTATACTTGAATACTTGATACCACACTTTACTTGAATAATTTTGTAATGACTAAACTAAATAATTGATTAAACTTGAAATAATAAATAATTTTTGAGATTTGTGAATTTAAGAACTATAATATCAAGAGAGACTTGAGACTTGAGAGAGAATTAGAGTAGAAAGAGAGTGAATTGTGAGAAAAAATAAAAAAGAAGGGGGGCTATTTATAGATTTTAAAAGGTTAGAAATGTAAATTTTTAATTATTAGGGGTGGGAGGGAGCAAAATGACCATTTTTGCAAAATCTGGTTGTTCCTCAACGGTCATTTTTCAATTTTGACAGTTGGGAATGGTCCAATTAATTAAAAAAATTCCAACAGTAACCAAGCTGCTAATGGGAGGCAGCCCGTGTTCAACCTTATAAAGCTTAACGGGTTAGTCGGGTTAGGTGCACCATTAAGCTAAACGTTAACGTCAACAACCCGCCCCCTTAACCAACTTTTCCCAACCTACCCAATTATGAACAGTAACGGGTTGAACCGGGCTAACCCGGGTTGGAACAGGCTGAAAATGGGTCAGCCCGGCCCGATTAACATGTTTAGTTAAAACAGGCCCCTCATGCATGGTATGAAAGGTTGTCCAGGCTCCTAATGGAAAATGGCTTTACAAGAGAAAAAATTGATAACACTCTATTTTATAAAAAACGAGGGAGGAACCTGCTCTTTGTGCAAGTTTAAGTTGACAACATCATCTTTGGTGCAACAAATGATTCCTTGTGTGAGGAGTTTTCCAAGCTTATGGGAAGCGAGTTTGAGACGAGCATGATGGAGGAACTGAACTTTTTTTGGTCTTCAAGTTAAACAAACCTCTAAGGGAACAATGATAAGTCAATAGAAATACATTAAAGAGCTTCTGAAGAGGTTTGAGATGGAAAGTTCCAAAACCGTTAATACTCTTATTGCCACTTCCACTCGTCTGGACATGGATGAACCCGGTTCTCCTATAAACGAAACCATGAACAGAGGTATCATTGGTTCACTTGTGTATCTCACAGCTAGCATACCTGATATTGTATTCGGTGTAGGATTATGTGCTAGATTCCGATCAATTCCAAAGGAATCTCATCTGAAATCTGTCAAGAGGATTCTAAGGTATCTCAAAGGAACACGGGACTCGATCCTTTATTATCTTCCAGGAGATAGTTTTGACTTAATTGGGTATGCTGATGCTGACTATGCTGGTTACTTGGTGGATAGAAAAAGCACGCCTGGCATGGAACATTTTTTGGGGTCATGCTTAATTTCATGGGGTACGAAGAAATAAAATTTTGTGGCTCTTTCTACTGTAGAAGCTGAATATATGGCAGCTGCCTCCTGTTGTGCACGACTACTGTCGATCAAGCAACAACTGGAGGATTTTGGTATGTTCTCTAATTGTGTGCCATTACTGTGTAACAACATAAGTGCTCTCAACATGGAAAAGAAGCTGGCCAAAAGAGAACAAAGTATATTGATGTGCGACATCATTTTCTTTAGGATAATATTAGAAAAGGTCTCATATGCATGAAGTTTTGCAAAATAGAGGACCAGGTAGTTGATATCTTCACCAAATCATTAAGTAGAAAGCATTTTAAAAATAATCAACTGGCATCATGACTGATAAAATCAAACTAAGTACTTAGTCCCTCAATGGTTTGCTATGAAAAACTGATCAGGTAAAACTGCTAAAAAGTGTTTTCTGGCGATTTCTAACTCATTTCTATACCATTGCAGGTAAATACGCATGGCAACTACAAAGCAAATAAGCAGCTAATAATATTGCATCTTGGTAAAAAGGCGAGGCTCACATTTACAAAACTCAGTTGGGGAACCTGATTCCCTTGACTAAGGTTAGTAGTCCGTTTTACACTCATGCACTTTTTTTTAACGGCTATAAAATTGCCATGTAATTAAATGTTTACACCTCTCTCTCATCCCTCTAAAGCCTAAACATCACACCCTTTACAAACCGACCCATCTACCCAGTAAGTTACACATATTTATAAACAGTCCCTCACCCTATCTAAATAACCCCAAAAGACGTCCTTCTCACAACTATCCACATCAAAGCCATAAAATTTCCTTTCTCTCTAAAAAAAACCCCTCTCTTTTTCGTGTCTCTACTTCCAAAACTCACTATGTCTTCTTAGAATCCAAAGGTTTTAAATGTTACCAGTGTCATTCCTACAGTGTCTTCGTCTCACAAAGCACTGGAATGTGAGTCTGAGTCTCAAATATCACCCAGTAAAAATCCCATATCAAACCAACAACAACCCGCTGTTTCTTCTCCAACCCCGTTGAGTTCTGGTTCATACCGCAGTCTTAAGACTCAAACCCCCAAAAGATTTTTTGATACAACCTCTTCCTTTGCCTCACCGGAAGAAATAACAGACTACAAAATAATGGACAGAGAAGAAGGACAAGAGGTCTCCAGCCAGCAGGTTGGGGAAATCTCTGTAGCCTAACAAGATATTGCTAGCAGTGTTGAAATATCATAAGTGACTGCTCCTGGTTTTAATAAGAACATTGTCTCTCCTATAGGTAATGTTCCTCCTGCATCTTATGATTCTATTTTTGGGGTGAATGATAGAGAAGCTATTGAGAATATGCTATGATTTCTACAGAAGGAGGATTGGTTAGATAGTAAGTATGGTGATGTAACCATATGAACAGAGAAGAAGGACAAGAGGTCTCCAGCCAGCAGGTTGGGGAAATCTCTGTAGCCTAACAAGATATTGCTAGCAGTGTTGATATATCAGAAGTGACTGCTCCTGGTTTTAATAAGAACATTGTCTCTCCTATAGGTAATGTTCCTCCTGCATCTTATGATTCTATTTTGGGGGTGAATGATAGAAAAGCTATTGAGAATATGCTATGATTTCTATAGAAGGAGGATTGATTAGATAGTAAGTATGGTGATGTAACCACTGGGTCTCAAGGGGTAGGAGAAAGACATAGAGTTGAAGGTGGGGAACTGGCAGTACTATGGTGAAACAATAGAGGGACATGTTCCCTCTGCCCAAGAAGAGCACTCTGCTCCTACTTGGGATGAAACCCCATGCTCCTTAACAGAGCCCTAGGTCAGTATTGACCCTGCTCCTTCTCCTCACTTTGATGCAGTGCCATTGAACTTTATTATTCCTGAAATGATACCCTTGTCTGAAGAGGGAAATGACAACAGAGAGGAAGACTATGATAATGTGATTGTGGCTAGTTTCATCGCTGCTAGAACTGGTATGACAATTCCCAAAGATCCCATTCTTAAAAGACCCACTACCAGGTAGCAGAAGAAAGAAGCGTTTGAGAGTGTTCTGAAGAGAAACAAAGAGGAAAAGAAAAGAAGGAGGCTGGTGAAAGGGGAAAGACTTGTGAATAAGAAGGATGTACCTCCAACACATATTGTGAATGCTGATGATGAAGGGGTGAATGAGGAATCTTCTTCCTTAATTCGTAAGTCCTTTAAGAAATCTGTGACTACAAAGTCAAAGAGAGGATCGCCTGTGAAAGCGGTGGAGTTTGATGAAGTTAAGAGTGTTGGAGAAAATTCTGGTGAGAAGTCTTAAAAGAAGGAAAAAAGTGTGAAGAAGTCTGTGAAGAGGAAGGCCAGTGACAAAGAGGAACCTGGTTCGTCTAAGAAGGCCAAAGTGGCTGTGTTAAAGGTTGAAAGCAGAGAAAACCTTAAGAAGCATAGGGTGCTTTGCGGCAGAGCATTTGACGCTGACATTCTCGAAATGTCAAGCATGAGACACCTGTTTGACATCTGTGAATTTCAGAAGTGGACTCATTTATTTACCAATCAGAGTCTCAAGGTTTATGAAGAGGAGGTTCGTAGTTCATACAAAGATATGTTTACAGTGGAAGTCGACAACATTTGCTTGAAGGTGAATGGAGTAGATTTTGTGATAGACGAGGTTGTTCTAGAAAGTATTTGGGGTGTGCCTACTGAAGGGCTCTCATCTATTGAAGGGACATGTTCCCCTGACGTTAGAAAGGTCATTCTAAAAGCTCAGGCTGTGCAGCAAGGACAATGGGCGCATAAGAAGGCCCTTGTTCCAGAGTATCAACTTATGTTTGAAATGGTAAACAAGGTCCTGCTTCCACGGACAGAAAGGCGCTCAATTACTTCAAAAGAAGACATGTTCCTCATGGAATCTCTATATGCATACACCACCATCAATCTACCTAGTATCATGATTAAACATATGAATAAGGTGACAGACTTCAAGGACGGGAACCATGGTTTACCTTATGGGTTCTTGATCACTAAAGTGTTTGAATTCTTCAAAGTCCCTTTAGGAAGAGCATCATTTGGAACTCGCAAGCAAACTTTCTCAAAGATAACCTTGGAGACTGTTTCTCAATTAATTGATGCTCAGAATACTGCTCACGAGGAAATAAGGAGGATGAAGTTCAAGAATGCCATTCTTGAGGGGCAGCTCAATCAAGCGAAGGAGGAACCTGGTTCTAGCAGTGAACAAGGCATAAAGGTTACTCGCCTAACTATTGAAAATGCAGATCTGAGGAAATAGGTTGAGGACCTAAAAGAGTGACTGATTAATAGCAACTATCTGCAAATGCTCGAATGGATATTTTTTTCAGAACCTTTGCCTCCTCATCCTTCCCTCCCGCTTCTAGTGCCCCTTAAATAGTTCCCTTCTTAGTGTCTAGTTTGAATGATCCAATGTCTTCTTTTTTGGCTTGTTGTTGTTATGACATGTATTTTAAGTTATTTTTATGTGGATACTATTGTAACAATAGTGCTACTATCTTTGTTTTCTTCTCTTATAAATAAATGAGCATCTCATCCTTTGCTATGTATGTTATACTCTTGCGCTCTATTTTTTGCCATGTTGTGTGCATACATGTGGCATGAATTAACCTTGCTAGACTTCTTTTTGCATTTACTTTTGTATATTCTTTTTATGATGCCAAAAGGGGAAAGAAGATTGAGAGGAGGAACAGGTTCTCAGCGAGAATAAAGTCATTCTGCTAGAAAAGTTGTATTGAGATCTGGTTCTCAGGAGGAACTTTAGTTATAAGTTTGTCATCATAAAAAAAGGAGAAGTTGTTAAGTTATGTGCCTTTTTGTATTTTGATAATCTAACAAACTTTACATGAGAACGAGATTGAGAACCTATTATACATCCCCAAAGTGCTCAACAACAACAAGTCTCATATGTGGCACAAGTTCCAACAACTTGAGTCAAAGAAATGGTAGAGGGAATATATGGTTATTAGTTCCTTCGATGATAGTACAAGTCAACTCTCTACAACTATAAAGTCGCTGCACTGTTTCTCTGCACATGCAACAGTGCAACAACCATTTTATAGAGCAAGCCTTATATCGGATAATTGCTTACATCATCCCAATGACCTCACTTATATATTATCAACTTGAGGCAAGGGAAAACACACACTTGAACAACGTTAAATCATCAAGTCTCTCTCTCAAGTGTGCTGCCGACTCTCAGTGACTCTATGGCTTCAAGAAAAAAATTACAACTAAACGAAGGACCGGATCCCAGCAATGTGTTATCATATGTCCTTAGTATTGTTGTACCTTATTCAGCTTAGTTAGAATCATTCTGTAGGAGATCATTTATAAAACCATAAATTTTGTATTTGTGTTTTGGCTAGAGTTAGTTAAATTGTAGGCTTTGTAATAGAGTTATTACAAATAGGTGAGGGATTAAAAGGTTTACAATAGGTTGTAATCTAAAGTTTGCTCAGTTAGTGAAGTTGAAATCCTTCGAGTGTAGGTTGTAGTTTTTAATCCCGTGTGCTGGGAGTTTTCCACGTAAAACTCTACTGTATTATTTACTTAGCAGTATGTGCGTGTTCTGTGAAAACTGATAAAGAACCAGGTTCTCTATACAGTTGCGTGAACTCTTAGTTTCTATCAACTTTATTGTTGTGCGATCTGAGGTTCCCTTTCATCCTTTGGACCAAATCCTCCGTCTTTTGCCTTTCAGAATCCATAAAGGTGCAAAAAAGGGATTACATTTGGTAGCTGCTTTATTATTCTTATTTTTTAAAATGTCATGTTAAAAAGTAGAAACTGTGACAGGTCATAACTCTACCGTATTATCATTTAGGTGTAAGATTTTATTTTAAACATCACTATTGAATGATATGATTTACCATCACTCTATAGTTAAAAAGTTAAAAAAATCACCTTTTGGAATAAAAAACATTTAACAGTTTTGAAAACACATTATTTTTCAGGATACCGTTCTTCTGTCCTTTTCCTTTTTTGACATTTGAAATTTATATTCTTAGACATTTCTATTCCAGCTGAGTTCGTTCTTACGTCGTGGTTCTAAATATTTTCACAATGTGCGTAGAAGCTGATAACAGATTCCTTTACAGAAAATAAATAAGCTATTATTTTATGGCTTGAATTATTTTCTTGTATTTTAAAGAAATATATAATCCCTATAGGTTTAGAAAATCTCATTGTCCTAATAGATTTGGGAACGGGAAACCTAGGTTTGAGACTATTTGGGATATATATATATATATATATATATATATATATATATATATATATATAGAGAGAGAGAGAGAGAGAGAGAGAAGTTGTAGTTGGGAATTCTATAGATTGTATTGTGCTTTTCTTCTCATTCATAGTAGAAAACTCTCTTTACTTCTTCCCCGAGGATTAGGCTTAGTCGAACCTCGTTAAATCTTTGTGTTGATTTTTCTTCTCTATTTGCTTTATATATGTTTGTGTGCTAGTTAACCCATGATCTTCCACAACAATTAGTATCAGAGCAAGGTTTGGTTTCTACATATAAGCTAGGCTTAAGATGTCTTCGTCATCTTCAACAAAGTACGAAGTAGAGAAATTTGACGGGGGTTCTTGTTTCAGTCTATGGAAGATTAGGATGAAATTGTCCCCGGTGTTACAAGGGTTATGGAAGGTAATTGATGAGGATTTTTCTAAAGAGATAAAAGAGACAGAGAAGGCAGACCTGAAGGAGAGGGCATTGCGTGCGATTTTCATGAGCGTTACAGATAGTGTTCTTCGGAAAATTACTGAAGAAACTTCTGGAACAACGACATTGAAGAAGCTGGAAGATCTGTATTCTAAATTGCTGACAAACCTCCTCTACCTGAAAAAGAGGTTATACAATCTCCTTATGAACAACAGTACACCTATTAAAACTCACATTGATGAGTTTAATTCAATTATAATGGACCTAAAGTACGTGGATATCAAAAATGAGAGTGAGGATCATGACTTGATTGTGTTATGTTCTTTACCACCATCGTACGATACTTTTGCCGATACAATGCTATATGGGAAAGACAATATTTCACTGGACGATGTTAGTAATGCACTAAAATCTAAAGAGTTGGAAAAAAGCTTTCCAGACAACAAAATAGTAGGTGAGGTTCTTGTGAATAGAGGAAAAACGCAACAAAAGGACTTTAACAGAAAAAGTCAACTGCTAGATCAAAGTCTAGAGCAAGTAAGCAAAAATGTTATGAGTGCGAGGAGCAAGGTCACTATAAGATAGATTTTCTTAAGCTGAAAGAGAAAATAGGGAAGCATAAAATAGATAATTATGTAAATATTGTTGACATTGGCAATAATTCTGATGATGGTGACTATGTAGGGGAAGTATGTGCTATGAGCTCTAGTCATGGGCAAAATTCTTGGGTTCTTGATTTTGATGCTACTTTCCACATGTGTCCACACAAGAATTAGTTTGCAACTTACAAACAAATGAGCGGGACTGTCTACATGGGAGATGATAATCCTTTACCAATAGAGGGGATTGGTAACATCAAATTTAGAATGTTTGATGGAATTGTCAGAAACATTGAGTGTTGGCATGCCCCTCGGATAAAGAGAAATTTGATTTCTCTTTCGACATTGGATGATCAAGGGTATAAGTTTCACTCCGAGAATAGAATACTTAAAATGGATAAATGATCAATTGGACTCATAAAGGGTAAACTGCATTCTAAATTGTATCATCTTCAGGCCAGTGTAGTTGAAGGGGAAGCTGTTGTAGCTTCTGGAAAAAGTGATCTAAATTAGTTTTAATTGTGACACTTGCGACTTAGTCATATGAGTGATAAGGAATTGTCTTTGTTGAGTAAGCAGAATTTTATATATTTGTGAGCATTGTGTGTTTGGTAAACTGACAAGGCTAAAGTTCAGCAAGAAGTCCGAGCACAA
>MU763877.1:2571-14063 GCA_026770625.1 Nicotiana glauca | reverse complement strand
GCCTCCATTCTCCAGGCGGGCTCCTGACTTCAACAACTTAAAAAGATAACGCCTCCATTCTCCAGACGGGCTCCTGACTTCAACAACTTAAAATGATAACGCCTCCATTCTCCGGGTGGGTTCCTAACTTCAACAACTTAAAATGATAACGCCTCCATTCTCCAGGCGGGCTCCTGATCTAAAAAAACCTTCAAACTTCAATCGTATTGCCATCATTCCCCTTTACTTCCTGAACCATTTCCTTCTAACTTGGATTATCTTTTTTCAGAACTGCTTCCCTCAAAAACTCGTGTTGTCTTCCCTCTTAACTGATCGGGATAATACTGCTGGAAAATTATGTACTTACCTGCTGGGGATAACACTGCTAGGGAATCTTCTCTTCTTTCCCTTCTTTTTTTTTTTTTTTTTGATAACTACTTCCTTCAAAGCTTTTATTTTCTCTCAACACTGCTGGGGATAAAAATGTTATCAGCTGGGGATAACACTGTTGAGAATAACACTGCTGGGGGATTTTTATTCCTTTAAAACTGGTGCTTCATTCTTCCGAAAACTGTCGCGGATGACACTGGCCTTTTGCTTTTTTCTGAACACAAGTTTCATCCTTTTGTTCTGTCCGCTGGGGGATACAACTTCTTTCATCAAAACTTGTTATTTTCTTTCTTTCAACACTTGTGGAGTTTTCATTCCTTCAAAACTGGTGCTTCATTCTTCCAAAAACTGCCGGGGATGACACTGGCCTTTTGCTTTTTTCTGAACACAAGTTTCATTCTTTTGTTCTGTCCGCTGGGGGATACAACTTCCTTCATGAAAACTTGTTGTTTTCTTTCTTTCAACACTGGTGGGGATAACATTGATTCAAAGACCACTTCTCTTAAGACTGGTGTTATCTTTCTTCTTCCCCAAGTGGATACCTGACTTAAAGAAAATTTTCAAAATGAAAGGAAAATTTTCTGCCCCAGTTTGATAATCTTCCTTATGGCATGCCTTTCCGCCATCAATGCCATTTCTTTTACTTGCTTCACGTCAAAGAAAATTTATTAGTTTAAAACGTGGTGAGTGGTTGTGCCACTCCTGCTGGGGATGGTTCTCCTTTCTCCTTCCCTGCTCTGCGTTCCATTACACTATCAAGACTTGCTGAGGATGATATTATTTGCTGGCGATGATATTCCTTCTGGTCTTAGAACGACTTGCCCTGCTATGCGTCGTCTGGCCATCTTGAAACTTGGCCGATAACTTCCTACCTTGTTGACAATTCCTTATTTACAAAACTCTCACCGTTGTTTTCCACTTGTATCCTGACCTCCCATATTCCTATGACAGCTGACTCCACTTGAGGATCATACATGTTTTACTGATGAACCACTTTTTTCGTTCATCCGTATCACTGAAAATTCCTTTTATGCTAGGGATATTCCTCTTCTTTTTGTGGCATAGCTTGGGAACTGGCATTTCCCCGACCTTTGAGTCTCATATGAATTTCCCAGATCACTCTTCGCGTTGTTCTTTCTTGATTTGTTCACTGGCCTTGGCCTTGAGGTCATTAACCTTTGCTTTTTGCTGGAGATATCCTCCTTGACACTGCTCCATACCTTTGTCAATCTCCTCTTGCTAGGGAAAATCCTTCTTTACACTGGCCTTGTGCTTTTTCCTTCCTGACTTATACCACTTGGATGTTCTAATCAGATCCCGTCTTGCATAATTGGAAAGCTGATGGCAGATTTTGAAGTCATTTCTCACTTATTTTGACCAAACAGACTCTGTTGGGGAATTTTTTTGATGAAAGGAGAAAGATAAAAGGAAAATAAAAGACAAAGGAAAAAGATAACTCTCTAATAAGGAAAACTATGAAATAAAACCTATCAAACGCGAATACCAACTCTAATAGCCATGACATGCACATGTAGCCTATCCTCCGTCGTTAATTCGCCTTTCACAATCTTTGTCTGATGATTTCCATCTGATTCTCCTCCTTATTCGACTTGTAGTGCCCGAAGGTTTTCACTATCAAGTCTCTCTCATTTTGATTCCTCTCAGCTTACAATCGTGTCATGGTGCCTGTGAAGGTTTTCACCGGTAAGGCTATCTCATTTTATTTCTTTTCAGTTGGGGATTAGGGTGTTACCACTAAAACTCTCTCATATTTCTTTTCTGCTGGGGATCAGAGTCTTTTCTGCTGGGAATCAGAGTGTTATGTTCTGATAAGACTCTCTCATCTGCCTGACTTAGCCTCTTTTGAAGACTGATCGGAAGGTCTTTCTTTGAACCGTAATGTGGGATTTGGATAGGGCTAGAAAGAAAGGGTACTTGAAAGCTCAAAAACACATCAATTTGGGTTCAAAATTACAACCTTCGGAACTAGATTTATTTACAACAAATACAACTTCTACCCCAGTTTCTTGCTCGGGGATTTTTAATTTTTTGTTACACTATGATCGAGGTATGAAGCGCCTACGTATCCTCTTTGAGGAATCAGGTCAAACGTAGTTCCAATTCCTCGTTGTTCCAGTTTTCCTTTTTTTCTTTTCACTTATCTTTTTTTTTCTTTTTTTTCTCTTTCTTTTCCTTTTTGTTTTTGTTGTTTTCTCTGTTTTTTTATCTTCCATGTTTGTATTTCTACTCTTTGCTACTGGTTCCGAAAGAGGGTTATGAAAGAAAGTACATAAGGCTCAAAAAGGGTAACGAAGGATAAAGTATTTAGATAGCAGAATAAAATGTCTTCGTCATTCCAAACTTCAAAACACGGCAAGTGCAAACAACACGATTAACATTCGCCATTTTTTTAAAGCACTGTTGGGCAACACACTCATTTTCATTACCACGAACGAGCCCCATGTCAACATGGCCAACTTGCCTTTAGCGGTTTTCTTTTTACTTGCCCCAGTTTCACATGACTCGGGCTCCAAATAATCTCAAACCGTTCTTATTTCCTTTAAATGTCCTGATCACCTCCCAATGGTTTTGTGATTAACTTTTAAGATTTAGGCCTATAACTGTGCACGCATGTCATGTCACTAGAGTCGATAGGAAAAGAATTATAAAAAGGAGAGGACCAAAGAAAAGAAAATGTCTAGAAATAATGGAAAACAGATAATTGCATTAGACAGACAGGGAAAGAGTTTGTACAATAAAAAAAACACAATAAACTGGGGTACAACCCTTGGAACAAACCTAGACAATACCAAGTGAGATACTATGACCAAAGGAAACTTGGACAAAATAAAATGATAGAAGGGTCTGGTTTACAAGACAATATCCAGATTACAACCCTGAAATAACCTGGACAACAGAAATGACAACCAAATAAGCCACCATAAACTCCACTCTGGCTGACCAAGAAATGGAGAGTCTTCCCAATTACCAAACACGACATCTTGGTCACTGAACTTCGCATCAATATTACCAAGACCACTATCTGCTTCAACATTTTCAGCTTTAGTCAATACATCTCCAAGAGGATTCACGTGCTCCCTGTCCCCAGTCATCATCCCCATAAAGTGTGCATCATGACGTGCAAGTAAAGGATTCTGCGCGATATTCTGGGTGTCAATGTCTTGGATCACAATCAGGTTTTCCTGGTTCTTGTGTTTCCGGCTCACCACAAACCAACCACATGTTAAAATGGACTCAGTCGGTCCTCATTATTAACAACATCTTTTTCTATTTTCATTTCATTTTTTTTCCTTTTCCATTTTTTCATTTTTTTTGTTGTTTTTTTGGTTGTGGTCGAATCTTATAGAGATTGACTACGTATCATGACCCCGCATGAATCAGACCTTGCGTAGTTCAGGCAAATTAAAGGTAAACAACAATGAAACATTTTTTTTGGAATTTTCAATTTTTATAATTAAACACACTTTGATTACAATGATTAAAAAAAACTACCAAACTTAGACTGGTCTAACAGACTCTGGTGAAAGACGAGATACAGACTTGAACATTAAACAACCCACATACTCTAATCAAAAGAAATACAAATAAAAAAAAACAGACTGACAGATCCTTCCCCTATATGCCAATTTTAACCAAATGGCTATTTTTTGCAAACGTGGCCCCTTCCCAATTTCACATGAATTTTGAGGCCGGGAAGGATTATTTTACAAACTTATCCGTTCTTTTACGAAAATAGCCTTTGAACAACTGAAAGATACTCTAAGGCTATCTCGGCAAGAACGGTTTAATACACTGCCGAAGCTGGCTTGGCTTATTTTGACCAAAAATCCAAATGGTATTCACTTGCCCACTGACTCTTTTTCTTGTTTTTCAAATTAAAATAAGAGATCGGGCTTTGCAAATACGGCCTTTCAGCACTTCGGAGATGAAGATTTTAAGGTTGCGTTAGCTAATCGGCCAAAATCCTAAAACAATGATTAAAGGTGGCTGTTAATGCAAAGTTAGCCTTGCGGCGTCCCTTTCGGAAACATTCGGCTATTTTTGACAAAACAGCATCACCGACTTATTTTGTGACTCTTTTTCTTGTTTTTTTTTTCAAAAATAGATAACCTGATATTGAAAATACGACCTTTCTGTGCCTCGAGGACGAAGATTCTAAGGCTGTGTGGGTCAATTGACCAAAAATCTAAAAATATGACCAAAGGTGGCCGTTTATGCAAAGTCAGCCTTCCGGTGTTCCTTACGGGAACATTCAGCTATATTTGACAAAGGCGGCACCACCCCACTTATTTATGACAAAAATTAAGATTTTTATATTTTTTTGGCGATTTTTGCAAAAGGGGAGGTTGGACCCGACAAGGGTTGCCTACGTATCTCACATCCGGTGAGAATCAAACCAGCGTAGTTCGGGCCGATTGGGAATAAAGCAAACAAACTATCGTTCTTTTTTTCTTCTTCCTTTTTTTTTTTACCTTAATGACTACTCTGAGAGAAGTAAAAGATGCAAAACCCTTTTTTTCTAATTTTCTAGACTTAATATTCTATAACCTATTAAGGAAATATCCTAGAAGAAAAAAATATTTTTTGATTGTTTTTGTTTGTTTTTTTTAAGAAGGAGATCTACAGAATAAATCACAGAAACATATTTTGAAATTTCATTTGATATCCTGACGCAATATTTCAAAACAAGCAATGCAACCGATAAAAAAATATTTTTTTTTGGATTTTAGTTTTGATTGCCTAAAGAAGAAATTCTAAAAGATAAACATAAGATAAGGTATTTTTATTTTCTATGTACAATATCTTAAAGTTCTAATGAAAATAAAAAGTTTTTTTTTTCCTTAATTTCCCAAAGAAAAACATCAAAAGACAATCATTTTGTATTTTTGGAATTAATACCTTCAAGAAAACCTTAAAGAGATTCTAAAAGAAAATTCTCTTTTTGAATTTTTAGTCTTAATATAATAAAGGAAATATAAAAAATAATTTTTATTTTAAGTCCTAGATATTATATGCCTAAAGGAAAAATCACCTCAAAAATATATATTTTTTCATTTCTACTATTATTATTCTAACGAAAATTCCTAACGAAAATACAAAATACAATTCTTTTTTTTTTGAATTTTTAATTTATTACACATATTTTTAAATGCAAAATAGTACGTACAATAATAATAAGAATCTCGACATTACTATACAAACTAGAAGATAAAAAGATAAACATGTATATATTTTTTGCTTTTCTTGAAAATGGATGAAACATGAAAATCTTTTTGAATTTTTATTTTTCCCTTTTTTGATTTTTTTTAAAAAAAATGCAAACGGTTTTCAAAATATTCTGTCATGTGCACCAATGGCCATTGAATTGTTTGATGCGCATTGGAGAACGCACAATGTAGCATGGGGGACATAGGGAATTCTAAGACTTCTTGGATTTTACAATTGTTCCCCATGTGCTTGTCCCAAAAATGAAGCGTGGGGGACATATGAAACTTCAAGACTTCTTGGATTCCACAATTGTTCCCCATGCACTTGTCCCAAAATGTAGCGCGGGGGACATAGGGAATTCCAAGACTTCTTGGATTCCACAATTGTTTCCCATGCTTTTGATTAAAATAACTCCATGTTTATCCCATGCTTTTGATTAAAATAACACCACAAATGAAGCTAAATGACCCTTTTATCCTCGAATAAATGCAACGTGTAGCAAATAGGATGCATCAAGATGGCTTATTCTTTTCAGGTTGCTTGTCCTAGACGGACCCAACCCCTGTGTTGAGTCCCCTAAGTCAAATGCACATGATGCAAATAAACGTTCCTACTAGGGATCCGGCATGAAGCTTTGTTATTCTAGGTTCAAATCTTATTGGAGAAAGTATCTAACCTGGATTACTCGAGCGGACAACTCGAGCCGAGGAGGGCCAGTGTATCTGGTAACATTGCTTTCCGGCTTAACTGGCGGCGCTCCCCGCCTAAAACATGTGTGACTGAAATCCTTCACCGGGTGTCAAGCACCTCAACTATCTCAAAGAAAGCGAGCTATGTCAAGAAAATGCCCAATTTTGATTTCAAGAAGACTCAGATGGGGCGCGTGAGAAAACAGTTTATATACACAGTTCAAAAATTATCAAAGCGGTAAAATCAACATTTAGAACATTTAAGCAAAAACATGTAATAAGAATCAGATAATAAATAAGCCAAATACGACAATTATTCCAAGCTCGAATTCTTGAACCTTGAACCAATGGTTCTGGGTATGGTCCCCAGCGGAGTCGCCAGAGCTGTCACACCTCATTTTTCACCTACTGCACCCCGTAAAGGGTGTAATAAGGGGAGTTTTTTCAATTAAAGGACAATCGAAACGGGATTTATTATTAAGAGTTGGAGTCGCCACATGAGAGATTTATGGTGTCCCAAGTCACCAGTTTGAATCCCGAATCGAGGAAAAAAATTGACTCCGTATTACCAGTCTACGAATCAGAAATCGGGGTAAGGAATTCTGTTAACCCGGGAGAAGGTGTTAGGCATTCCCGAGTTCCGTGGTTCTAGCACGGTCGCTTAACTGTTATATTCGGCTTAATTATCTGATTTTAATACATTTTGAACCTATGTGCAAATTTTAACTTTTCACTGCTTTTTAAACTATGCAACGGATTAATTCAAGATTATTTAAAATATATTGCAAGCCACGCTACATGAAATGCACATGTGATTCATGATACGTTCTATTTAACCTTGTTGGAAATTGAAATCGGGTCACATGAAATGTACACCCAAATTATAGTAGTAGCCATGATAATTATATAATTAGCAACATGTTAGCTAACGAATAATAGATGGAAACTACAAACATGAAAGGAACGAGAAAACGTTGTGATTGACGATTAATGTTTATAGTTTTTTTTGATGAACTGCTCTTTGTTTCCACCAAATCACAACTTGAATATTGTGAAATTAAATAATTAATGCCAATTCCCAAGCAATTCCAAATCAGCAACCATCTTAATATATGAAAACAAAAGAGAAATACTATTACAACTATATCTAACTCCTTACTAACAAATATGTGTTAACACTCAAATAAATATCCAAAAGCTAAGGCGATTATTGATTGAAATAGAGTCAAGATGCCTCTCTTCAGTAACTTAAGAGGCCAATATGTGATCATAGCAGTTCATGATAGATCGGTTAAGGACAAAACAGAAGCATATTTCATGGAAACAGTTTACACCAAAAAAAATAAGTTAGGAAGATGAACGGACCATTTGAGTCAAATCATCAAGATTTATGTATTTAGCTATCTTTGTATAAACTAATACCACACTTAACTCAACGACAACAAGATCCAAAAAATAACACCTGAATGAAAAGCTTTGATTGATGCAAACTTTCCAGTAATTACACGAACAAGATGAATCAACAACCACGGCTTCGACGAAAGCGGAAATATGATGAAAAAATCACATCGGCTATTGACTGAACTTTGAAACGGAGACCTCGACGGATTGAAACTCAAAAACGATTCTCAACTTCAGTTAAACTCTATATTTCAAAAATCTGTTCGTGCGCGTGACTGTGTGCGCGCATTTTTTCGGCGAGCTCGTCGATGCTGTTTTTCAGACGTCTAGCTACTGGCTGTGTTAGTTTCTCTCTTATGGTGTTGAAGAGGGCTGCTGAAAGTTTGGTCTCAGATGGAGTTCAAGTGGATATAAGTAACCTCACATGGCTAAAAATGGAGGAAGAAGATGACGGAGCAGCAGCGTGGTTGAGGGTCGTTTGGGACGTCGACTGGCTGGTGAGCGTGGTCGACTGGCTGCTGGTCGACGTGACAGCAGCTGTTTGGGACGACGGAGCTGCTGGAACGAAGAAGAAGATGAAGCAGAAGCTGGTGGTCGACGGGCTGTGTGTCGTGGAGGAGGCGGGCTGTTTGCTGGAGGTGTTTGGTCGACGAGCTGTTGGTGAGGGAGATGAGGGTGGTGGATTTTTCGGCGGTTGTAGGGTGTAGGTCGGGCGGCGGCTATGGAGGTTTGTGTTCAAGAAAATGGTCTTTGTCTTGTTCTCATGAAGAAGGTCGCAGCTGACTATCCTTAGGGTAAGGTGGTCTCAAATGTGTGTTCAAAAAATTCTCTCCAAAAAATCTGTATTCCCTCCCCCTTAGTTTTTTCTATCCGTGTAGTCAGCCCCCCTTTGTGTAAAATGTTCAAGTGTTTATAGTATTAGGTTAAATTAGGGTTTTAGGGTAGTGGGCTTGGGTATGGGTATTGGGCTAGGTCCGAAAATTTGGCCTAAAACGGGTCGTTTGAACCCGAATGTTATTCTTTCCCCTCAACCAAAAATAAAAATACGATCTTATTTAATTAATCCTACGTAAGCAAAATAACTATTAAATGAGACTGACAATTAAAACAAAAACTATTTTTTGGGTATTTTCAAGATTAAAATGACTACAAAAATATTAATTAAACTATATTTTTGTATTTTCGAAATTATATAAAGATAAAAAATAAGGTACTATTTTTGTATTTTTCAAGTTTATGAGAAATACATAAACTAAAATATATATCTTTCTTTTTTTTGTAATTTTTTATTTTTGTGACGAAAATAAAGTAAAAGAGTCAAAATTAGCTAAAATAGTTATATTAGACCTACATTAAATATTTACGCTAAAAATATAAAAATTCTTGGGGAGGGTCAAAAATCACATATCTACAGAAGAGATATGCAAAAATTCATAATCAACTGCCGAGCCAACCAATCATTGAGCCCATACTTTCGACAAGAAACATTACCACATTCTGAACCAAATAATGATCTATGCTCCATAATATATTTCTCACATTCAGATTGCACTAATCCTAAATCCAACAACCTCGTCTCACCCAGTATGAATTGCTCAGGCAATAAGCCATCCCGACATGACCAAAAGTCTCAAATGAAGCCACAATGTGCCAATAGGCTACCAATTAGAATGCGATACAAAAAGAAAAATGAACTCTGAAAGGAATTTTTAATTACCCCGCTTGCGAATCATACATGTGACGCGGGCGCATAACTAATATGAGCTTCCTTCAGAAAATAGAAAACAGAACACGATAAATAGATATGGGGAACTATACTGAGCATCACGCTGTTGCAGCGCACAACCCGATCCAAACAACATAACCATGGCGGCGCGCCACCCGATCCAAATAACATACCCATGGCGGCGTGCCAACCGATCCACACGTAGAACTCACATAAGGAGATATATATCGAGCTGAATTACTCACTACAACAAGATATCAAATTTGGTCACAAGCACGCTAAGTGCATAATACCATCCCTGAGGGGACATATAGCTCTACAAAACTCAAGCACAACTGAATTGCGATATACAATCTGAATATCAAAAGCCATTTTGCTCATAATACGCGGATCCTCAACACATAAACAATTTCTCAAGCCGTCTCACAACTCAATTGGTGCAACGTATCACTACATGAAATATCTGACAATGAAATAACACCCTGACTACTCCATAAGGAGCGCATTACTGAAATGAACAAAAATGGCCTAACATAGAGCCCATGTTCACATTTAAATCCGTCAACCAACCTCAAGTCGATCCTGATCATATCAAACTAAGCCAATAACCTTTCAAAGGTCCATACTAATTTCCCTCTTCTCATAACACACAAGAACAACCGTCATAACCGGAGTACTCATCCACAGTCCATAACCTAGTAACTGAGTGCCCTCCAGGCATATATTCCCAATTTAACAACATTAAGGCAAACCTTCATACTTGCTTTAAATCTTTAATCATCAAAAACTCCTTTCCTGCTCATTCGAGCTCGCGACATCCTTGTCAACACCGAGCTGCAACTTTGGTCTTCACTTCAAATTCCATATTACTCACTGCACCCAACATGCCAATATACGATAGAACATGCTTTTCATTATAACTCTGGAACCACTAATAGGTTAACACTTCATCATATGAAAACTTTTCACTTAACTCCCTTTAGGAGATCCTTAGTATGTGACAACCCAAAGGGTCATCACCGGTCTTCTCTTTCATTCCGCACTTCCGAGGCCTTGAAAATCTCATGCGCATAGCCGGAAAGCTTATGTAAGAGTTCTGTGTGAAAAATGGTGAATTTTGATATTAATATGCATAATATTTACTTCGGTCAATATTTTGGGTAAACGGACCCGGACCCGTGATTTTACGGTCCCGTAGGGTTGATAGAAAAATATGGGACTTGGGCGTGTGCTCAGAATCGAATTCCGAGGTCCCAAGCCCGAGAAATGAAATTTTCTGTGAAATTGTTTTCTGAAATTAATTAAGGAAATTGGAAATAAAAATTGATTAAAAGACTATGGTATCGGGCTCGTATTTTGGTTTTGACACCCAGTACAAGTCTTATATATGATTTAAGCACTATCTGTAAAGTTTGGTTGAAAACGGACGTCGTTTGACGTGTTTCGGACTATAAGTTCCAAATTTGAAAGTTTATGAAACTTAGAAGAAAATCATGTGTTTTGAGGCTTGATTCTATGTATATAATGTATTTTGGCAATTTGATCGCACAAGTAAGTCCGAATGATGTTTTTGAGGTTGTGTGCACATTTGGTTGGAGTTCCGAGGGCTCAAGTGAGTTTTGGATAGGCATCGGATTGCATTTTCTATTTTTTTGAAAATCTGGTACGCTGGCTTATATGATTTTCGCAAATGCGAGGGGAGGACTCGCAATTGCGAGCTCGCAAATGCGAGCATAGCTTCACAATTGCGAAATCAAGGAAATTCGGGCGCTATCGCAAATGCGATGGTTTGGCTCTCAAATGCGTAGGGGAAAGTTCGCAAATGCGATACCTCCTATTTCAAATGCGAAACCCCGTCTTTTTGCCTAAGTTCGCAAATGCAAACAGAAATGTCGCAATTCCCAAGTCTGCAGGGTTCGCAATTGCGAACCCAGCTTCGCATTTCCCATATCGGAGGCCTGCATTTTTCATACTTAGACGAATTTTCACCTCATTTCTTCATTCTTTCAACTCAAACATTCCATAGGCGATTTTTCAAGAAAACTTTCTTCCCCAAATCATTTGTAAGTCAATTTTTA
>MU763874.1:4817-21549 GCA_026770625.1 Nicotiana glauca | reverse complement strand
TTGAGTGTGATGATCATCCCATTGGATCCTCTGTTCCTCCTCCTCTTTTGCTACACCTTCTCCAGTTTTGTTCACGTCCTTGCAACAGAAACTCTTATATATGGGCATTGTGCTATAACTGTGCGTCCATATGATTCTCCTCACTGCTATGTTTATGCCTACCATAAATTTGCTTCCATTGAAATGAGTACACAACACACCACCAACTAAAAGCTCCTTGGATAGTAGAGTATAGAAACAGTAGCTTTTACTTATCCTCCTTAGCTCTTTGGAATCATGTCCAGTATTCCATTTAGCTGTGTGATGTTGATGCCTTTCTTCAGTAACCCAACCTGCCTCATTTGTTTTCCTATTGCCCGGCTCCCTGTATGAGCTGATACTATCAAAGTGCACATTAAAATAAAGCACCAAATGATCTGTCCTGCATATTTTTCCCAGCTGTGCATGTAGTAGTCTCATTCGTATTCCCATAGATGTTGTTGTTCCTGTTTCTTTTTGCCTGAGGTTAATTTGATTCTTTCTTTTGTGAATAAGGTGTGAACCTTCAGTCGCTTAGCATATCCATTCACCTCATAAATCACTGCTGTGCCTCGCCAATAACAGCTGCTACTGCCGATAAAACTGGACAGCAGAGTACCCCTATTGTCGCATGGACAGCTTGACATCTTGTTCATAGAATTGGACCTTTGGTGATACTTCTCTATCCCTCCCTTTTGTTGAAATAGTGAGGTGTTAACCTCCTGATGAGCTGCAGGTCCAAACTCTTCCAATACTGCTAATTTACCTTGCCATAATACCCTGCTTCTCATCATCTCATTCTGTTTCTCCTCTATGTTTATGCCTATCTGTGATTTCCTTTCAGTGGACTGAGTGCTACGCACTGATACCACCACCTGAAATTCCATCATAGCATAAGACATAAACACTCGAAACTCACCTGCAAAAAAGAAAAAAAAATGTTAGCAAACCAGCCTGTCACCACATTTCCTTTCACATGAAATTGAGTATGGTGAGCATGATTGTAATTCCTTGCAGCCTCCATCTCCTTTGTTCCATCTCTTCTTTTCTTTTCTAGCTCCTTGCTACCTTCACTCTTAAATATGGGCATTGACTTTTATCACTATTTACCAATCTCCTACCATGTGAATCCAGATCTGCAAAACTGAAACATTCTAGGTAGCCATAGTCTAGAGCGTAATTTGCAATATAATCCGCTAGACTATTTCCTTCTCTTAATGTATGTGATACTGTTACATTACATCTAGTCATCAGCTGCCTTATTTCTTCCACAATTTCCGAAATATTCCATGGTGGTTTCCAGTCTCCAACAATCACCTTTTGCAGCAACATGGAATCAGTGTTAAGCTCCACCAACACATATTCGTTCTCAACGCAATATCTCAAAGCTTCAAGGATTGCTTTAGCTTCAGCAGTAGAGTTTGTTCCTTCTTCAATCTCCTTACCACAAGCATAGACTACTTCTCCTTCTTCATTTCTCAGTACAAAACCAATCGAACATCTACCTGGATTACCCCTTGATGTACCATCTGTGTTAACTTTGATCCAACCTTGATTTGGAAATTCCCACAGCACCTTTGTGTACTTCAATCTAGGAGTGAATTGCTCCAAACTCCTGTACAAATCTGGCCACCTATGAGGAGCATTCTGCATATCAGGCTTTCTAACTTTGACCAGATATTGCATAGTATTAGAAATCTGATAAATAACTCTGTTGACTGTGACAGCCTCACCATATTTGTAACTATTTCTTCTCTTCCACAATTCCCATATTATTACTGAAGGTAGAGCTTGCATGATAGGCTTCAATCTGTGTACAACATCTGCAGTCCAACACCTAATAATTGTTTGGTGCAAATTAATCCCAACCACTGAAATTCCAGCATTTCCCATAAAATATTTCCACACTATTTGAGCAGTCTTTGATGTATAAAATAAGTGATGCAATGTTTCTTCATTTGGCTCGTCACAACACCAGCACTTTGAAGCCATAAGATATCCTAATCTCCTAAAGAATTCATCAAGTGGCAGCTTATTTTTCCAGAATTTCCACATAAAGAAGCTGATTTTAAAAGGTAGCCCTTTGATCCATATGTTCCTGTAAGCATTGTACGGTTCTTGCCTCCTCCTTATATAATTCCACGCAGATTTGACAGAAAAATCTCCTCCAGTCTCAAGCATCCATACTGGCTTATCTATTACATTAGCTACAGGAGGTTTAATGTTCTCTATTATATGTGCAGCAAGTTCTTCGGGCAGAATTTGACGAATCCTTTCGTCATCCCACTGCCCATCTATCACCACATCGTAAATATTATGAACTGATTCATCACATACAAAATCAGGTGGTGTGACAAAATATAGTGAACCAAGACCTGTCCAATTCTCAAACCAAAACAGAGCTGACCCCATTCTAGGCTGCCACATAATTTGGTGTTCTATGATGTCTCTACACTCAAGCATCTTTCTCCAAACATGTGAGCCGTCTCTCCACGGTACAATCATAGGATTTAGCTTTTTACAATATTTTTGGCTCATGAAGGAGCTCCACAAACTAGGTTTAGTCCTAAAATTCCACCATAATTTGCAGAATAAAGCAGTAGACATATCATGAAGAGATCGAAATCCTACCCCACCTTCCTCACATGGTAAACAAAGCGTGTTCCAGGATGCCCAATGTCTGCTCGAGATTCCCACAGAATTGCTCCAAAAAAATTGTGCAAATATTTTATGAAGCTTATTGATCACATAATGTGGAGGATTAATACATGAAAGCAAATGTATAGGCATGCTTTGAAGCACATGAGATATTAGAACTGCTCTCCCTCCTATCGACAACAATTTGCCTTTCCAGTTCTGCAACTTATCCATTACCTTGGTGATTAAGCCTTGGTAATAATCCATCCTTCTTCTGAGGTAGAAAATTGGGCAACCTAAGTAGATAAAAGGAAAATCTTGCTTAGGAATACCTGTGATTCGTTGGACTTTATCAATCACCTGAGGACTGGTCGAGTGATGCATATATACAGCTGATTTGCTCTTATTTACAAGCTGTCCAGAAGCTGTTTCATAAGAAGCCAGCACCTCCATTATAAGTTGCAATGATGTAGCATCTGAAGAACTGAAAATTATTGTATCATCTGCATACGCAAGATGATTTATTTTAGGACTCCATTTTGGCAAACCAAATACACAGAAATGCAAATTTCTATGCAAAGAATTCAATCCCCTAGACATTGCTTCAGCTGCCAAAATAAAGAGGGTGGGTGATAAAGGGTCTCCCTGCTTCACTCCTCTAGTTGATCTAAAGAAACCATGTGGCTGCCCATTTATAAGCACCGAGTACCAATTGTTTGAGACAATTCCACACACCAAGCCTATAAATCTTTCTCCGAATCCCATCCTCCTGAGTACTTTAGTGAGAAATAACCAAGATAAACGATCATAAGCCTTCGTCATATCCAATTTAATGACCACATTAGGACCAGCCTTGGTTCTAAGTCGAATATCCGTGATAATTTCTTGTGTCAAAAGTACATTCTCTACTATGCTTCTCCCCTTAACGAACCCAGCCTGTTCATCTGAAATTAAATTAGGAAGCATGCCAACCAATCTCTCATGGATTACTCTGGAAATCACCTTATTAACAAAATTGCTTAAGCTAATTGGTCGCATATCAGAAAATGATACCACTTCTTTCTTTTTTGGCAGCAAGACTAGATTGGTATGAGTTATGTATTTAGGCAGCTCATGACCATTGAAAAATGATTTCACCATATTTAACAGATCATCACCCACAATATCCCAACATGTTTGGTAGAAACACCCATTAAAACCATCCGGTCCACCAGCACTTTCTGCATTTAATCCAAAAACAGCATTTTTTATCTCCTCTTTAGCAGGTTGCTGCACCAGCAAATTATTCTGCTCGTCATCAACCATAGCAGGTACATGCTCCAATATTCTGAAATCAGTAGGGACTGAATTTTCATGAAATTGGTCTTCAAAAAACCTTACTGCTTCATCAGCCATCGCATCGCTGTTTTCTAACCAATTCCCATCCTTGTTCTGAATTCTCTTTAATTGCAGCCTCTTTCTTCGACCATTGACTTGCGCGTGAAAGAATTTTGTATTTTTATCACCATCTTGAAACCAAGTCATTCCTGATTTTTGCTTCCAAAACTCTTCTTCTAATGCTAAGAATCTGATGAGCTGAGCTTGAACCTTCTGAACTCTCTCCCTATTTTGATAGGTTGGATATCTTTCAAACTCAGCTTCATGCACTAGGCATACCTCTTCCAGGCTCGCTATTTTCTGAAAAATGTCACCAAACGTTGTCCTGCTCCAACTTGTTAGAGCCTTCTTTAATCTCTTCAATTTATGATTAAACATGAAGAATGGATCCCCTACAAAGTCTGCCCTCCAGTTTTCTCTCACAACATCCTTGAAAGTAGGATTCTTTGTCCAGAAATTCAAGAATTTAAAGGCCTTCTTTATAGGAACATTATTAGTAGTGCACGACAAGAGCATAGGACTGTGATCCGATCCTATTTTCGACAAATGATTAACCTCGATCCCAGGCAGCAGCTGTTGAAATTCTGAATTTGCCAAACATCGATCCAACCTTTTGAAAATACAATCATCACCTGCTCTCCCGTTCCACCAAGTGTATATACTTCCTTTGAAGCCTAAGTCTGAAAGATTACATGTGTTTATGCAATGTCTAAAATCGTTAACCTCATTGAGGGAAACAGGTAAACCCCCAAACTTCTCTTCTTCATCCCAAATCACATTGAAATCCCCCCGACTAGCCAAGGAAGAGACATATCTCTAGCAAGATAATACAAACTGTCCCATAGCTCTATTCGCTCGATTGCATCACACTTTGCATAAACAAATGTAACAATGAATGAGACTTGACTGTCCATGTTTGTAATCTTCAAAGTCATCTGCTGTTCCGTGTTAATCATGACATCTATCCCATGATCTTCATCAACAAACACCCATATCTTATTTGACAAATTAGCAAAGGCTTGTAGCATTCCTATCCTTCTTCTATATCTGTCCAACTTCTTTGGTTTCTGCTTTGGCTCCATGATTCCAATGAAGTTAAAATGATGTTGCCTATTCATATTGACGAGCCTCTCAAAGGCTTTCTTTGTATTCACTGATCTCACGTTCCAAATGATCGCATTCATTATTAATTATGGGATTTAGATAGGGTCCTTCTTGTTTGAACCCCAGGAACTAAACTTTGTGAATCTTTTTGTTGCTTTTTCTTTCCTCTTCCAGCTGACTTCACTCTTTCCATATGTCTAGGAGAAAGATCACCCTGCCTTGCTATATTTTTGAAATTTTGTGTTGTAGATTCCTCATCAAAATCCACTCCCCTGCCTCCAGTAATTTCCTCATATCTATATTCTTCACTTTGAACCACCAGCTTCTGTTGCACATGCATAGGGATCAAGGCAGTATTGTTCTTTTCCTGAGCTGTAATTTCTTTATGTCCAGAATTCTTTTGCATTATACCTGTTCCTGCATCTTCATTAGTAACAGGTTGTGTAAGATCTGAGAAGCCACATTTGATCTTCTCATTCCCTTCCCCTCTACTGCTCGTATTATCTTGTACCTTGACAGCTTCTACAGCATCATCAGTAGATTTTCCTCCAATGGTTATTGCATTAACAGTACCAGCAGTAGGTTCCACCCCTGCTACATTAGGCTTAGCAGGAGGCAATACCTTGCTAGGATTAGGACTTAGAATTTGATTACCTCCATCAATTTCTGAAATTTTTAAGTTCTTTTCCTTTTGTGCATTCTCCTCTATATTGATGCTACTGTCTCCTCTTTGTTCTTGGTTATTGGCCTTTGCATTAACACTTCGTTCATCTTGATCATTTTCTTCATCTGTTGATTCCTCTTCACCACTTGCACCATCAGGTAATTCCCCTTCCTCTGAATCCTCCTCAGTTTGCTGAAGCCATATTCTACCTCCACTAATTTGTAATCTTTCAACATCTTTTGAACTTTCATTTGCTGCTATAAGATCTACGGATTGAGAAGGGATTTCTTGACAGGACTGATTGGTTTCTACATTGTCAACAAAAGCTCTACTTACCCATTGGGCAGTAGACTCTTTAATTACACCTTGATCTTTTACCAAAAGAGCACCATTCCCATTCCCAGTAGGCTTAACTATGTTACCATTATTAGAATCTGCAATCCCAGAAGAGTTAGGTTTAAAAACTGGAGCATCTGCATTCAACCTCCCAATATCAACATCATTATGAACTGGACTTTTTCGACCTGTAGTTTCCTCCACCAATGCCAGTTGATTAGTCTCATTAGCCTCATCTTCTACCACATCCAAAACTGCAAATTTATTAGTCGTTTGTACCTGTTTTGCAACAGCACTATCAATAGGAACAATTTCTTTCCCAGATGCACCATTACCTTCAGATTGCTTCCCTTTGTTTTGTCCCCTTTTATCTCTAACTTCCTTCCACTGGGGGCCTACATTACCAACCACCTTGCCACTATTAAGTATCATCAATGGAGCAGCCTGTTGCTCTTTTTCTCTACTTCCTTGTATCACAGCTTCTTCATTAACCTGCGACTCAACATTTTTGTTCTCCATTAACTCTGGATGAATTCTCCAACATTCAATCATGTCATGGCCTTGTAACTTGCACTCCTTACAGTACTTTGGTAAATAATCATACCTGACATTCACCCACTCAGTTCTAACATTCCCTGTTGTCTCATTCACGATATCCATACGCACCTTCTTAGGAAGATCATCGAGAAGATCAATTAAAACCTTAACTTTTGCACAACTTGGCCTTGTCTTATTAATAGTCGCCAAATCTAGATGCAGTGGCTTTCCCACAGCAGAAGCCAACGAGAAAAGACATTCTTTAACGAAGTACGTTGGTAGTAAATTCGGAAACGAAATCCACGCCATTACCTTAGGTGTTTCCTCCCCGGCTTTGAATTTAGCATCATAAATCAAAGTTCTCAATTGGTATTCATGACCATATTTGTCTTTCACATAATACACACCCTTCGACGAAAAATCAATAAAGTCTTGCCATAACGTCAATCGTATTAACACATGCCTGTCACGAAGGTATCCAATATTACATTCACCTTTAATTCCACATTGAAGCGGCACAATTCGACGTAATTCATTAAGCTCAGGCCACCCATACGAGAATTTGCAAACTACTGCATATTGCAAACCTTCAATCACATTCATTCGATCAACCTCTGCTTCAGTGAACGTTACCATGGGCTGTCCTTGAAACAAAACTGCTCGACGCATTGGAATTGGATCAACTGTGCACTGTTTTGACGAAGTTCCATTGACTGTTGCATTGATTGCTGCTGGTTTCAGAATATTCGAGTAATCTAATGGCTTGGGTATTGATGTAGTGTTGTTAGGGATGGTGGGGGACGCTTGGGAGGGCTGACCAACCATTGGAGGAGGCTGGTCGCCGGCCTTAGAGGCCATTGACGATGTACTGGAGCTGTTCGTTTTTTTCTTCTCAAAATCGCCTATTTGAGGAGAGAGAACAGAGCGTTTTTCAGTAGGTTTTTTTTTTTTTTTTTTTTTTTTTTTTTTTTTTTTTTTTTTTTTTTAGTTTTTATATTAAAATAAACACAAAAAAGTAATTACATTGTTCCAAGGTCCTATAAAATGAAGGAAACTATAATTTGACTGTTACATTCATCCTATACTAGAATTTAAAATTTGATGCCAAGCGATGTAATTGTACACTAGCTGCAATCATGCACGTGCAATGTCACCTTTCCTTCCTCAAGGGAATGAGCACAATGTGCTAATACCACCCATAGAGGTCGTATTGAGTGGCGTCGCATTATTACATGGCTGCCTCTTTTCAAAATTCGCCCAGGTCCATATCTTCCATGTTGTTTTCAAGATTCGCCCAGGTCCATATCTTCCATGTTGTATGTCAGTCGATCATTCACGATCTCTCAATGTGTAACTAATTTGTGCATTAAACAAAATAGTTATTGTCCAGCAAAAAACAATGTCCCGCATTTCCAATGCATAGGCGTTCATTAAAAATTGATCCATGTGATGGTTATTGTTTAAATCAGCATTTGTATGTGTTCCCGTCGTTTGCCTCTTACCTGCAAAAAAGACACTTAAGTTAGTATTAGAAGATATCCTTATGTTCTCCTCCAGTTGGTTCGAACGCAAGGTGGTCATGCATTGCCCATTGTCAAGCTTATTTAGGCAGGCGTGCAATTTCCGGTAATGCAGCAGCATCGCATGATCTGCCCAGCACATCCAAAGCAGTCCTTGCATTTCGAAAAATTTCCAGCTGCTCGATCATTTCACGACAGCATGCTTGTGTTCCCCTGCGAAATGTCGACCAGCATGCATTTGCAGTTTGCATTTGTTTAATGCCATCTGATCAAAATTCTTACTTGGCTTATCAAAAGTATTATAATGCAAATTAGTATTCCACTGGATTCCAAGTTGTCCTTGTTTGTCCAGACCATTTTGTGGATGCCCATGTTCTGCTGATTTTTCCCGCAAAACGATAGGCGTGTAATATAATAATTCCGCGAAATCCCGCCAACTCCACAAGCTTAATGTTTCCTTCTCAAACATCACGTGATTTCCAGTCTTTTGATTTTTATCAATGTCCAGAAACTTGCATTCGACATTTCCTCAGGTGCTTCTGCCAAGCGTCTCGAAAAAGCAATTTCCAGCTCCTTTCGACGTGCGTAGATTCTTTCATGATATCATGCGTGTGTTCCCAATTTGATTGATCAATCACGTGTTCCCCATGCTCTTGCTCGAACCTATTTATTTTTCTTAAAGCCACTGTCAATGTCTTTTTAATCCCATTACTAGCCCAGTTGGGTAAATGCCAATCGCATGAAGCTTGCGTTTTGTTTTCCCAACAATTGTGCCAACCTTGTCCCATTTTAAAATCAAACAAGCATGGACAATGGAATCTTCCAAGGAGCATGTGATTAGGCATGTGTAAGTGGACCATTCTGTGGTTGGCCATGTTCTGCAGATTCCCATTGCCAAAAATGTTGACTGGACAAAATGCAGATTCCAAAGTGTTCAAAATCATTTGATTCCACCCAATGTTATTTAATTGCTGTTGCAGTCTTTCTGCTTTGTCCAGCATGTGCATAAGCATTATCGAGGTATCAAGTCTAGCATGTGCACCAGCATCGTTCCCAATTTCAAAAGCTGTAACGGTCCAGCTCCTCGAAGAAGCCCAGCCTTCTTCCAGTATGTTATTTTTTCGGACAATTATCATGGGGGGCGTGACTGTATGGTGTACAGATTCCACCATCTCTAGGAAAGGGGGTGCGTTGAAAAGGCAAAAAGAGGAACATGTCCCCTTTTTAATAGCATAGAATACTATACCCAAGGTAAAGCACATGCGTACAAGCACTTGATGTTCATGCTTCCTTGTGCTAGTAGCCGAGAACTTTTTAAACAAATCATCAAACCATTTTGTAGCATTTGTTGGCTCTTTGAAAGCATTGTGTAGTCTGGCACCTGCACTAAAGAAAAGATAGTTAGAAAAATAACCAACCATTATATCCTCCTCCCTTAGGATTTGAATATGTTGGCCGCAACTGCTCTTCCTTTTCCCCTTGTTTCTTATCTCCTGTCTACCTTCACCCTTAGACTTGGACATTGCAGCTTGTCTTCATTTACTAATCTCCTTCCTTGTGCATCTAGATCCCAGAAATGTTGGCATTCAATTTCTCCATGATCTAATGCATAATTTGCTAAGTGGTCTGCCAACTTGTTGCCTTCCCTGTAAATATGTGAAAACTTGTAGTTGCCCCCATTCATTAGATGAAACATTTCCTCTACCTGCTCAGATATGATCCATGGTGGTTTCCAGATGCCGTCCATAATCTTTTTCAATAACATTGAGTCAGTTTGAAGCCATAATTGTGAGTATTGTTGAGATCTGCAGAACTTTAGTGCTTCTACCATGGCCTCTGCTTCAGCTACTGTGTTTGTTGTCTCCTCAATCTCCTTCCCAACTGCCTTGACTATGTCCCCATTTTCATTTCTTATACAAAAACCTATCGAGCTTCTGCCTGGATTTCCCCTCGATGCACCATCCGTATTAACTTTTAGCCATCCTGCACTTGGGAATTCCCACATGACTTTGGCAACCTTTAGTTTAGGAGTGTAATTTTCCATCATAGCTAAAAGATCTTGCCATTTGTGAGGTACCATGTCTATCCCAGGCTTTCTCACTTTCACCAAAGCCTGTAGATTTGATGAAACTTGATAGATCACCCTGCTAGTTGTCACAGCATCACCATACTTCATAGAATTTCTTCTTTTCCAGAGTTCCCAGACTACACATGAGGGGAGTGCTTGCATTACTGGTTTCAGCCTTAAACACACATTTGCAGTCCAACATTTTGTGATTGCTTGGTGCAATGTTAGTCTCTCCACAGCTATTCCTGCCCTCGATAGAAAATATTTCCATGTTGTCTTTGCAGTTTCTGATGTAAAAAACAAGTGCTGAAGAGATTCCTCGTCAGGGTGTACACAACACCAACATTTTGATGGCATGCAGTAGCCTACCCTTTTCATGAAATCATCTAAAGGTAACTTTGCTTTCCACACTTTCCACATAAAAAAAGCTATTTTAAAAGGCAGTCCCTTTACCCAAATCATCCTATAAGCTGTTCTTGGTTCTTGTCTTCTTCTCATATAATCCCATGCTGACTTAACACTGAAATATCCTCTTGTTTCCAGCATCCAAAAAGGCATGTCAAGAACCTGCTGAGGAGAAGGTGGTTTTATTTTCTCCAGAATGTGTACTGCTAGGTCTTCAGGAAGCAGTTCAAAAAGCCTGTCCACATCCCACTCACCATCTAAGGTAACATCATATACATTATGTACAGTTTCATCAATGCCAAAGTCCCGAGGAACTATAAAATATAGTGCCCCTAGACCTGTCCAGTTTTCAAACCAAAATAGAGAAGATCCACTTTTTGGTTGCCAAAAAATTTGATGTTCAATCAGATCTCTGCATTCTAGCATTTTTCTCCAAATGTGAGACCCCTCTTTCCATGGAACAATTACAGAATTCAATTTCTTACAATATTTTTGACAAACGAAAGAGCTCCATAGGCTAGGTTTTGTTCTGAAATTCCACCACAACTTACTGAATAATGCCTTTGCCACATCATGCAGGGACCTGAAACCTATTCCTCCTTCCTCAACTGGCATGCATAAGGTATTCCATGAAGCCCAATGCCTACTAGTTCCCTCTACAGAGCTGCTCCAGAAAAATTGAGCAAACAATTTGTGCAGCCTATTTATCACATAGTTTGGTGGGTTTACAGCTGATAATAGATGCATAGGCATGCTTTGAAGTACATGTGATATGAGAACTGCCCTGCCCCCTACTGATAATAACTTGCCCTGCCATGATTGCAGTTTGTCCATTACCTTAGTAATTAGGGGCTGATAGAATTCCAGCTTTCTCCTTGCGTAAAATATAGGACAACCTAGATATATGATAGGAAAATCATTCCTATGAATGCCTGTTATCCTTTCTACCTTGCTGACCACTTCCATGTCTGTTAAATGATGCAGGTACACCGCTGATTTGGTCTTGTTAACAAGCTGCCCAGATGCAGCTTCATATGCATTCAACACTTGCATAATCAGCATCAGAGAGGTTTCATCTGAGGATGAGAAGATGATCATGTCATCTGCATAGGCCAAATGATTGATCTTTGGACTCCACTTTGGCATCCCAAATCCGCAGAAATACAGGTTAGTATGTAGTGCGTTGAGACTCCTGGATAATGCTTCTGCTGCCAAGATAAATAAAGTTGGAGATACAGGATCACCTTGTTTTACTCCCCTTGAGGACTTAAAGAACCCATGAGCTTGACCATTGATTAGAATAGAATACCAATTGTTTGAGACTAAGCTGAAGACCATCCCTATCAACCTTTCTGTGAATCCCATCTTTCTCAGTACCTTTGTTAGGAAGAGCCAAGATAATCTATCATAAGCTTTGGTCATATCTAGCTTCATGATGACATTAGGTCCAGCCTTAGTTCTAAGCCTAATGTCAGTCACAATCTCCTGAGTTAGAAGGATGTTTTCTACAATATTTCTGCCCTTAACAAAACCTGTCTGTTCCTCCGATATCAGACTTGGGAGAAATTTCACTAGCCTTTCGTGAACCACCCTCGATATAACCTTATTTGAAAAGTTACTGAGGCTTATTGGTCGTAAATCAGAAAAAGTGGTAACTTCTTTTTTCTTTGGTAGCAGAACTAAGTTGGTATGTGTAACACACTTGGGTAGCTCATGACCATTGAAAAAAGCCCTCACCATGTCATATAGGTCATCCCCTATTATGTCCCAACAAGAATGATAGAATTTGCCCGTCATACCATCTGGCCCCCCAGCACTATCTCCATTAAGTCCAAGTACTGCCACTTTAACCTCGTCTTTAGTTGGCTGCTTAATCAATTCTGCATTCTGCTCAGTGTTAATCAGATTAGGAACATGCTCTATGATATCAAAAGATGAAGGAATAGCAGTTTCTGTGAACTGTTCCTCGAAAAATTTGATAGCCTCTTCTGCAATTTCTTGTTCCTCTTCAATCCAGATTCCTCTACAATTTTGAATTCTGTTAAGCTGAAGTCTCTTCCTCCTACCTCTCACTTGTGCGTGGAAGAACTTAGTGTTCCTATCCCCATCTTTGAACCAAGTCATGCCTGCCTTTTGTTGCCAATATTTCTCCTCCAGTGCAAGAAATTTGATTAACTCTGCTTGAACCTTTTGTAGCCTTTCCCTGTTCATTCCTGTAGGATTTGCTTCAAATTCTGCCTCATGAACCAGTGCCACCTCCTCCATGCTTGCTATCTTTTGGAAAATATCTCCAAATGTAGCCTTACTCCACAAAGAAAGAGCCTTCTTTATTTTTTTTAACTTGTGATTAAAAAGAATGTAGGGATTTGCACTAAACTCAGCTGTCCAATTCTCTTTCACCACATCTTTAAAGGTAGCATGTTCCACCCAAAAATTCAAGAACCTAAAAGGCTTCTTAATTGGTGGAGTCTCAATATCACACTTCAGATACATTGGACTATGATCAGAACCAGTTTTTGACAAATGTTGCACCTCTATTCCTGGAAATTTTTGTTGGAACTCAATATTGGCCAAGCATCTGTCTAGCCTTTTGAAAATACAATCTTCCTCTCCTCTCCCATTCCACCATGTAAATATGCTGCCTTTAAATCCGAGGTCAAAGAGATTGCAAGTGTTGACGCAGTGTCGAAAGTCATCAATTTCATTTAACGACACTGGTAACCCACCAAACTTCTCTTCTTCATCCCATATTACATTGAAATCACCGCCTACAAGCCATGGTGCATCCATATCCCTTGCCATTGCATATAATGAATCCCATAATTCTATCCTCTCAATTGCATCACATTTAGCGTATATCAATGTTAGGACGAACTCCACATGCGATCCAGTATGAAACAATCGTAGTGTTAATTGTTGCACCATATTGTATATAACAGTTACCTCAAATATCTCATCTATGAAAGCCCATATCTTGTTGGAAACATTTGAAATTGCTTGTGCAAGTCCTATCTTACTTCTGTATCTTTCCAATTTTTTTGCTTGTTGTTTTGGCTCCATTAATGCTACAAATTCATAGTGATTTTTCATGTGCATTTTTGTCAACCTTTCAAAGGCCTGCTGTGTGTTGACTGACCTTATATTCCAAATGAGAGCATTCATCACTGATTGTTGGATTTAGTTATTGTTCTCCTTGTGTGCACCCCAATTTTTGAGGCCGCAAAATTATCTTTTTGTTGTTTCTTCTTACCTTTTGCTGCTGATTTTGCCTTTTCCACTTGCGTAGGTGATAAATCACCTTGCCTTGCAGCATTTATAAGGTGTTGGGTAGTTGATTCTTGATCCATGTCGTATGCCGATCTACCAGGTTCTTCTCCTTCTTCATTATATTCATTCCCTCCTGATGTAGATCCAAAAGCATGCTTTTTAGGGACCAAGGCCTTCCCTTCTCCTTTTTTAGACAGCTGCAGCTGCTTTTGCTCCAATGTAACAGTAACATTTACTAATTTTGTTTTTTGTTTTGGCTGTTTCTCCTTTTCTGCTGTGTTGTGTCCTTGTGTTGCCTTTTCTGATTTCTGAAGTGTATCATCTTCTGTTCCTCCGGGATCATTAACCTCTGGGCCTCTTCCTTCATAGTTTCCAAATTCTGTGACTTCTGCTATCTGATAAATATTGTTGTGCTCAACATTTTCTGATCCTCCTTGTAGTAACAAATTACCAGATGTATTGTTATGATTGGTATGGGGCTCTCCATTTACACTTTGCTCATCTTCTTCTTTGTCCTTCTCATTTGGTTCTTCATCGGCTGTTGCTCCTAGAGGTACTTCGTCCTCCTCTGAATCATATTCCCTTTGAGCATCCCATAGCCTGCCTCCACAGCTTTGCACTCTATCTTTTAAGGAATAAGATTTTGACCCTTCTGCTTGAGAATTTGGAGTATTTTTAAGTTCCTTGTTTACTAAAGTATCTTGTGATGGGATTTCCTGGCATGAGGTATTGATATTCACTATTTCATCTCCTGTTTTATCGTTGAAAATTCTTTCCACCCATTGTGTAGTATCTTCTTTTGCTTTTGATGCCTTCTTTCCATTAACTAGGTCATTAGTCGAACCAATCCCCGATGAGTTAAGATGAAAAGCTTGTGCTGCAGGATTTAGCTTTCCCTCATTATTGACCATATGTTTTGGTGTTTGCTTTGTAGGTGCTTTGTTATGGACTGCTGGACTGTTTGTTGCTTCATTAGCTGTCACCATTGCCAATTGAGTAACATGTTCTTCCTCTTCATCCATTCCTTCTAATATTGCAAACTTGTTAGCCACTTGAACTTGGTCATTTGCTTCATTGTCTACTGCCACCACTTCCTTACCATTGTTGCTTTGTGCTCCTGCTTGTCGATCTACCATACTTGTACCCTCCTTGTTTTGATTGTTTTCAAGCTGCTTAGCTAGTGTCATCTCCATTCCATTGTTATTGAGACTAGTATTTTGATTCACAACATTTCTAACCCTATTGTCCTTCACTTCCTTCCATTGCTCTTTTGATGTAACTTTCACATTGCCCAGGACCCTTCCCCTCGATAAAAGGAGCTCCTTAGCTGTATCTTCTTTGTTAGCATTCTCCTTCTCCCCATATAGTTCAGGATGCATCCTCCAACATTCAAATTCATCATGCCCTTGAAGTTTACAATGTTTGCAATATTTAGGCAGCATGTCATATTGAATTCTCACCCATTCAGTTCTTGTTGTTCCTTTTGCTTCATTGAATATGTCCATTCTTACCTTTGTAGGCAAATCTGCAAGTAGATCGACTAGTACCTTCACCCTTGCACAACTAGGTCTAGTTTTATTAATTGTTGCCATGTCTAGATGCATAGGTTTACCTACTGCTGTAGCTAGAGAAAAAAGACATTCCTTCACGAAAAATGTTGGTAATAGACCTGGGAATGAAATCCAAGCCATTGCCTTGGGTGTTTCCTCGTCTGCTCTAAACTTTGAGTCATAAATCAATGGCCTAAGCTGAAATTGATAGCCATCCTTATCCTTAATGTAATGAGTTTTTGATGAGAAATGAAGATAGTCCTGCCTTAATGTCATTCTGATCAAAATGTGCCTATCCCTTAGAAATCCAATGTTACACTCACCTTTAATTCCGCATTGAATTGGTATTAGCTTACGCAATTGTTGAATTTCTGGGCTGCCATAAGAACATTTACCAACTATTGCATATTGTAATCCTTCGATGATATCCATCCTCTCTACTTCTGCTTCTGTGAACTGAATAACATGCTCTCCATTCAATATTGTAGGTGGACGAAAGGGAATTGGCTCAACATTCTGTTGCTCATGTTGTGCAGCATTCAAGGTGCAAGGTTTCAGAATTTTGGTGTAATCCATCGGCTGTTTGTTGTTATCTGTGTTCCCCGCTGTTTGTGCTATGTTTGTAGGATGGGTAGGCAGCGCAGCCACAAAAGGTGGCTGGCCACCTGCCAGTGTTTCCATTACAGTTGTAATTCTTTAGCACTTTAATAACATGACACAGGTGCAGCGGCTATGTAAGAAAACTGTTACAGGACGTTACTTACTGTTTATGGCTGTGAATCCAATTTCACAGTCCAACTGTATAAATTAGAATTCAAGCTAATCTAAAACAGTAACACTGAAGAATCTGTGCAGTAGCGATCTGTGCAGAAATTATACGACCATGAAGTTCTTCAGTAGCTGAAAGAGTTGACAGATACAAAACAGTTTTTTGAACTCGATCTTTAGGATTTCAAGAAGACTAATATGTAACAGAAAACTTGTAATCTAAAGTGCAAAGTTTTTCCAGATTATGATGAAGAAGACAATGCTACAGTAATCCGAAAATTTTGAAATTAAGATCTAAACAAAAAGGCTATAGTTATGGATGTAAAAAACAGTTGGGAAATGTTTACAATTGGAATGACGTTCTTTTGGGATTAGAATTGAGATGAAATCATACTAGATGAAGGCTTAAAGGCCAATGAACAGTGAATTCGCCAACTTTCTCTCTCTAGTCGTAGAGAGAAGGCAGAGAAAAGCGGCGGGT
>MU763869.1:166987-179712 GCA_026770625.1 Nicotiana glauca | reverse complement strand
CAAAACTAACTACCACGACTCCCTCCGGGTAGGAAGAGGAGTAGCTTCCCAATTATTAAGCTTTGCATGGGCCCCTACGAACTGCACATCTTATTTTCTTGGACCTTCGCCTGCCTCCACCACATTCACATCATCAAATAACTTTTCAAACCTCTCAATCATCTCCTTGTCGGGTTCTATCACCACACAATTAAGCATTGCCATTGCTGGGCGCCTCTTAGTACCAGGTCGGACAAAGGAACGGGATAGGCGGGGTCTGGGTTTTGGAAGGGTCCATACTCTCATTTTCATCTTCTTAGCTCGCCTTATGTCAGCAGTAGTGGGCTTAAAGCCTAAACCAAAGGTATCCAGGAAGAGATACCGGCTGTATGATGCCCTGTAACGAAGCACCCAAGCCTTTTCCAGGTAAGAATCCATTCTTTATCATTTCCGAAGCCACCATGACAGATGCAGCAGCTACCCTGGGCACAGGAATACACTCTCCTTCCGGGATCTTTGCAACGGATACTGTATCCAAGACTTAGTAAACCCATGGACCTTTGTCGTCCTTAGCTTCATCGAAAGGCATAATGGTATTACACGAACTATCCTCTCCATGCACAACAATTTCTTGTCGGTCCCACTCGAATTTGATCATCTGATGCAGGGTAGACGACACTGCTTTTGCTGCATGAATCCAAGGTCGGCCTAGCAAGAGATTGTAAGAAACAGCCACATTGAGAACCTGGAACTCTATAGTAAATTCAACTAGTCCTATTGTCAGTTCCAACCCCGACTGTGTCCTTTCCTCCTCCATCAAATCCCCACACGCAAATGCTATTCTTGTGGATCCTTTCACTGTCCACTTTTAACTTTTCCAGGGTGGATAAAGGACAAATATTTGCACTGGACCCATTGTCGATTAGCACCCGGGTGACCACTGAGTCTTCACATTTCACTGTGAGTTAGAGCGCTCTATTATGCTTGTGCCCTCCAAAGGCAGCTCATCATCGAAAAATGTAACCCTGTTAACCTCGAAAATTTTGTTCGCTATTTTCTCCAGATGATTTATAGAGATCTTATCTAGAACAGGGGCTTCATTCAGAATCTTCATCAGCGCCCGACGGTGTTCGTCTGAATGGATCAATAGAGACAGCAATGATATCTGTGCCAGGGTTTTCCTCAATTGTTCTATAATGGAATAATCTTGAGCCTTCATCTTCTTTAAGAATTCTTCCGCCTCTTCTTCAGTCACGACCCTTTTTACTGGTGCTGGATTATCCTTGGCTGCTTTAACCTTTCTCAGCTCTTCAGGGGCAAAGCATCTCCCTGAACGAGTCAGCCCATGGGTTTCACAAACTTTTTTTTAACTTTCTTCCCTTTGTACGTCAGATTCACTCGGCCGTAATTCCATGGGACGGCCTTTTCACTGACTATGGGCAACTGAGTCACTGGTTTAATGATAACCGGCTCTGTGTGAGCCCCTTTCATGATTACAACGGGCTTGGCAACATCTCCCGGTACCATCACTTTGATTGGTTCTTGTTTTACTGCATCACTGTTCAACGTCTCCTTCTTTATCACCCCCACCGATTTCCTAACTGTCTTTCCTTCCTTGATCACTTCTTTCCCACTAGTTGGTTTCTCATGTGACCTCTCTTCACTAGCCTTGATCATCATCACAGTTTGTGACGACTTCTTAGATTCCCCCTTTTGTACTAGCTCAATCATATGAGTCTCATGATGGGTTAGCAATGGATTCTGAGTGATGTTATGCGTCTCTGGAGCCCGTACCTAAATTCGGTGGGTATCAATGAGCTCTTGGATGGCCATTTTCAAATGCCAGCATTTCTCTGTATCATGCCCCGGGGCACCCGAGCAATACTCACAATTCACCGAGTGGTCCAGGTTCCTTGGGGGAGGATTTGGCAATTTGGGTTCAATTGGATTTAACATGCCCAACTGTCTCAATCTGTGGTATAGGCTGGTATAAGATTCTCCTAACGGAGTGAAAGTCTTCTTCTTCTGCAACCTATCATTCTTGGAAGCAAGGTTAGGTCGAAAACCAGGTCCAGTGGGGTTTTTGTAGGCTCTTGGAGGTGGGTAGGCATTTTGAGTGTGGTGAGTATTTTGTGGGGTGGTTGCACGCCATGGCGCCTGAGGTTGAGGGTATGTTTGGGCGTGGTGAACAGAGAAGTGGGGGGCGGGAGGTGGGTAATAGTGTTGTGGCAGGCTATATGGGTTGTGTGGGTAGGTTTGGGGATGGGGGCGTGGTTGGTGATAATATGGTGATGGACCCCTAGACCATGTCGATTCCACTACTGTAACATCTTCCTTTTTCTTCTTTCCCAATACCCCTCCAGTGCCGCTCTGGATGGCTTGGGTAGTTGCTTTAATCGCCGAATAGCTAATAATTTTGTTAGTCTTGAGACCCTCTTCCACCATACTTCCCATTTTCACTACCTCATTAAAAGTTTTCCCAACTGCTGACACCAGATGACCATAATAAGTAGGCTCCAAAGCCTGCAGAAAATAATCGACCATCTCGCCTTCCTTCATTGGAGGATCAACTCTGGCAGCCTGTTCTCTCCACCGGAAACCGTACTCTCTGAAGCTTTCCCCTGGCTTCTTCTCAATTTTGGTCAATGACAGCCGGTCTGGGATGATCTCTAAATTGTACTGAAAATGGCTTGCGAATGCCTGGGCCAAATCATCCCAAGTGTACCATCGAGCATGATCTTGCCGCGTGTGCCATTCCAAAGCGGCACCACCGAGACTTTGACTAAAGTACGCCATCAATAACTCATCCCTTCCCCCAGCGCCTCTTATTTTAATGCAAAATCCCCGCATATGGGCTATTGGGTCACCATGTCCGTCGTACAGATCAAACTTGGGTAATTTGAATCCTGCGGGCAATTGGACATCAGGAAACAAGCACAAGTCCTTGTAGGCCACACTCACCTGCCCTCCTAGGCCTTGTATATTTCTGAATGATTGCTCCAAGCTTTTCTCCTTTCGTATCATCTCCTCCTGCTCAGGGTTTTTGGGGGGCTTCTCTTCTTCAGCTGAGATATCCAGACGGGGAGTGTAAGGATATGGTTCTGGCGGTTTGATGGTGAGTTCCGGTAGGTAATAGTGGGTTTTGTTGGGTTTGAAATAGGGGTTCACTAGAAGATCTATGTAATGTGGCGGTTAGAGGAGCCACAAACACGGGAGTGGTCGGAGGTGGGGGGCATGGGATTTGTTTGGGTGGTGGAGGTGGTGGTGTTTGGGAAGTAGTTGCGTAGTATTGCTGGTAGGTGGGGTAGGCCGGAGAGGAGTTCACTGTAGGAGGATCATGTGGCTGAGCTAATGGTAGGATGTAGGCAGGGTTAGCAGGATAAGCTGGTAGTGGGTGTCCCTTTGCCCAAGCCTGGTACATTTCGGCCATCTGTTGATTCAATTTATACATCTCATCTTTCATAGCGTTGACATCCACAACTTCTTCCTCCCTAGACAGGTCGACGATGCTCGCTTCTAACTCTTGGTTGACCATTTTTTATTTATCTTTAGAACGAGTGTTGTATAGGTGGGTTGCCAGAATGCCAGTCAACTGAACCACTTGCCTGAACTCATCATCAACAACAACGTTGTTAGCGGTTAGGGCATTAACAAATAGATAACCACACGTTTGGGGAATGAATGCACCTAGGCAGTTAATGGTTTATATTATGCATTTGCTCGACCGCTTGCGTCATCCCGACTTTATTTATTCTCGACTATGACATCTTTCTTTTATTCTTGCCTTTGTTTCTTTGTTTTTGTTTTACCATTGTCTCTTCGTTGTGGATTTTCTTCTCTTCTTGTTTCTCTCTCGTTTTTCTTTGTTTTTCCGATCTTTCTTTTTTCATTTTATTTTCTTTTTTCATATGGCTATGGTCAGATCCTATGGAGACCACATGAATCAGACCAAGCGTAGTTCTTGTCAATAAGTGTAAAATTAAATGCAAGAAATAAAGAATAATTTTTGGGAATTTTTGAATTTTCATTAATGACAACTGTGATTACAAAACTACCAGACTATTTGTTTTTCATTTCCAAAAAAAAAAGTTACAAAACAGACTTAAAAACAAAGTACAGACTCGACTTAACCTAGGAGTACATCAAAGCTTCAAACCCTGGGACCCGCGGGGCATCATTCGGCATCGGCGCGGACCTGCGCGCAAGACCCCTTTGCAATTGCTCCAAATCCTTCATGACATGTCGAACAAATATCATCACTGACGCAAATAAAGTGGTACGACCCATCCGTTTACCGTCCTGGCATCTCTTGACGATATAGTGTGCAATGCTTCAGATCCTTTCCCTGATTTGTCCCTTTTCTTGGAGAAGCCGGCTTATCTGTTGGGTACGGGCTTCTAGTACCTGGGAATCCTGGAGGTGAAGGTCTTGTAGCAATTTTATTTCCCTTTGCATCTCGGCGATCAACTCATAACAACGGCCCCTCTCGGCCTGAAATTCTTTATCTTGCCGGGCCGCTTTTTCTTCTAGAGTATTCGTTTTTCTCCTCATGTTGGCGATGATTCCCTCGTAATCTCTTTTCAATTGTTGTACAAACTGGGCTCTTTTCGCAGTCTTCTTGGCCCACTGTGCCTGAAGCCTTGCCATGTTTCCCTCAGACTTTTCTAATTCTTCTTGGCAGTCCGAGATTTGTCTCCTTAACCCTTTGATCAACCTTTCATCAGATGGACTTCTTTCTTGGTTCCTGGCATCTATTTTCATTTGCTTAATTTGGGCTTTGAGTGCTTCGTTCTCCTGAGCTAATTTCTTTTTATCACCCTCATCGGCTGCAGCCTGTACACTCTTGTCAAATTGGAGGTCCCGGACCTGCTGCTCCAACTGTCCTATTCTAGCTCGGTACTACTTTTCCTTTGTTTGCCAATCCCATTGAACCTGGACCCCATCAGTAAATTGCTGCACGTGCGGTCTTTTAGCGGGTCTCTCTGGGATTTGGAATCTTTTGCCAAACCACGTCAGATACTTGGGATCTACCTCGCCTCTAGCTTGGTCCAGTATTATGGTTTTAGGCTCGAGGAACCGGCACTCATTACATATCTTTTGGATTCTGCCTTCATGAAATGCAGCCTTCGGGCCTAACTCAATAAATTTCTCACTCAGGTCTTTATCATTGTGCACTGTCTGGAATCTCCCAAATTGTCGCAAAACCCGGTAAAGAGCGTAAGGTTGTATGCTTCGGATACCCATCAAAAGAATATAGGGGACCTTCGCTGATGTGTAGACAGCTTCAGTAGCGGGAAGCCACCCATAAGCCCACTCAATCTTATCTGCGGTCAACGATCTCAAGCACGATGACCAGGCTTCAACACCCTCAGGAATTCAATGCCTATGACCCGGGTTTCAAATTCATTGATATAACTAAGCCCAGTTAACCAAAAATTCATATACCCTGTACGGTGACATAGATGCTCTTTAATCCACATTTGTAGTAAGAGATTACATCCCTGAAAGAATTTCTCACCCTCTCGGCATTTGGTTAAAGCTCGATACATCTCTGCTACGATCAAAGGAACTACCGTACTAGTAGGTTTCTTTGTAGCCACATCCAACATCCCTACTAGACCGAGGTCTATGTGACCGTGTTTCCTTGGGCAAACCACAATTCCTAGAAAATCCACCATGAATGCTAACCCCTGCCGGGCTTCCCATTTGTCTTTGTTTCCAGCATGAGTCAGGCCGGTGTTGGGCTCTTCAAAGCCTTTTGGGTTTCCATACCAATGATAGAGGAAGTGCAAAGTGCAACACCCTTCTGCTAGATACGGGTCTTGGATATCCCGATTGATGTTCAACAAATCTAAGAATCTGTAGAGTGTGACCGGTCTTGGTGCTAAGGGATATCTACTTCGCAGGTTCCCGTTGAGGCCTGCGTACCCTGCCATCTCTTCTAATGTCTGTGTGAGTTCAAAATCTGAGAATCGGAAGACATTACATGTTGGGTCCCAGAACGGTATCAATGCCTCAATAATATCCTTTCTCGGCTTTATGTTCATGAGTCCCACAAGGCCGCCCAAAATTTTGACCACTATTTCTTTACTTCCAATTCCTAGGCCGTCCCACCACATATGGAGCTTTAAGGGTATCTCACTCTGGACTGAGAAGGTTTCGATGTTGTTTGAATTCATCCTGCATATTTATTTAGAGGGGATTTAATGACTAAGGGGAAAAGTGGCTATTTTTGCAAAATTTTATTTAGGAAAACAAAACAGAATATTTTGTTTAAGAAAAATAAAGATTTGGTTTTGCGGATACGGCGTTTCAGCACTTCAGAGGAGGAGATTTTAAGGCTGTGCCCGCAAAATCGTTTTAAAGTGACTTAGAGTGGCTGTTCTTGCAAAAACAGCCTTCCGGCGTCCTTTTGGGGACATTCGGCTTATTTTTAAACAAGAATGACGTCACCCGACTTATTGTATAAAAATTAAAATTTTGGTATTTTGGCTATTTTTGCAAAAGGGGTGGTTGGACCCGATGAGGGTTGCCTACGTATCTCACATCCGATGAGAATCAAACCAGCGTAGTTCGGGCCGATTTGCCAAAATTAAAGCTATTTTGGACAACAATTTCTTTTTCAAATATTTTTTTTTGTTTTTTCACTTTTTCCCTTTTTCAAAAATCCGGCAGCATTTCGGTATGATTTGAGTATTGGTTTTTCCAGGCAGAAGGTTACCCTCACTACTATTTTCACAATTTTTTACCTATTATATACAAGCCGGTCAACATGCAAAGCCGAGCAAATAAATGCGCAAGTAGCATANGATCTGACATGAGTTTATTGTTCTTCTAGGTTTAAACCCTAGGTTTATTGGTCTAGACCTGGCTTACCCGAGCGGACAACTCAAGACGAGGGGGAGGCAGTGTACCAGGGATATAGAAGCTCCGCCGGCTTTGCAACTTATCCAAACCTCGTTTGAAATTGAGAAAAAGACTCTAAATAGAAGAGAAGCTACACGAAGTGCACCCTTCTCTATGATGTAGAAGACTCAGAAAGAGGAAGGGATTCGCGACAGTTTATGTACAATTCAACAAATATCAAAGCGGTAAAACATTTAGCACATATAGCATGGAACATGTAGCAAAATCAAATAAAGCCAACTATAACAATTTATCTAAGCTCAAATTCTGAACCCTGAACCAAAAAGTTCTGGGTTCTTATCCCCAGCAAAGTCGCCAGAGCTGTCACACCTCCTTTTTCGCTACTACACCCCGTGGAGGGTATAATAAAAGGAGTTTTTCCAATTAAAGGACTATCAAAACGGGATTCGTTTTATTAAAGATTCAGAGTCGCCACTTGGGAGATTTATGGTGTCCCAAGTCACCGGTTTGAATCCCGAATGGAGGAAGGGGTTTGACTCTGTATTACAGTCGCGAACCAAAAATCCGAGTAAGGAATTCTGTTAACCCGGGAGAAGGGGTTAGGCACTCCCGAGTTCCGTGGTTCTAGCACGGTCGCTCAACTATTACATTTGTCTAGAATCTAATTTTAATACATGTTAACCTATAGTGTAATTTTAGAGTGATCTACCCTGTAGCCAATTATTAAGAAAATGAACGTCGTTTAAGAACGTGTTTTTGGATCACGTCACATGAAATGCACCCGGATCCTCGACACATTCTTATTCAACATTGTAGGATTTGGATTTGGGTTGCATGAAATGCACACCCATATTTAAGAAGGTAAAATTATTAAAAGCGCGCCTAAAGCGGCTAACGCGTTATTAACTTTGCGGGGGGCCATGAAAATTCGCTAAATGGAACGTCCCGAAGTCTAAGTATTTTTAATATATACATTTATGATGGCCCTGCAATTTATGTGCTTTGTTCGGCGAGGCTCATCTCATGTGTTTTAAAAGGGCAAACTTAAGAGCAACTATGATTCTCTACTTTATTATTTGTCTCTAGACGGGCTAATTAATTGGCGCATATAAACTCAAGCCTCAAATTCAAGTCCGAATTCAAACAAAAGGGGTAACCCTTTTAATTTGAACCCGCTACCTTATTTGAAACCCAAATTTACATTTGCAAATTAATACCCCATATTTCCTACTAAATGTTTAAAGAGCTATTTCGTGTCTTTTAAAATGAATATTGTAATCAACCCAAGCTGGGCCTCCACAGCCTACCCATAGACCGTTGGACCCCTACTTTCTAAAATTCTGCCTGCATTTCGTGACCTGGGCCTGACGGATGGTCCATTCCAAGTCCAATTTCAAGCATTGCACGATTGGGCTGCCGTTTGGCCCAAACCGTCTTTTGAGTTGACGTGTACACCACAAGGCCCAAAATCTATTTATGAATGACAGGTGCAATAAGTTATAAAAATAAAACTAAATTAATGGATGCAAACAACATTTAATTACCAATTACATCTCAGTACTATTGTGAGCTTAGATCCTATTTTAACAACTGGAAACAAAAGGAGTTGAAACACGAGGATATGAATTTGATCAGGCACTCATGATTACTCAATTGTCACTTGCAATATGGATATCCTGAACTTAAACTAGTTGCTGACATTTACCAATCTCTTTTGAACCCATTTTTTAGTTACAAGACTAATGATATTTAACTCCTACACCAATCCTCTCAAACATGCTTCATGACTACAATGCTAAATGGAATTAACTACTAAACTTGGAACCATCTGTGACCCTGTTATCACTAAGTTCTTGCTAAAAATGAAACAGTTTATACAATCTAGAATGGATCCAATATTAATAACAACGAAATCTAATTGAGTATAATACTAAACTAGCCTATAATACTATTGAATAAGTTCTACAAATCAGCAGTTCCAACAGTCCAGTCATACAGTCAAATTCATGTATATAAACATCAAAGTTCAAACTATTCTAAACAAGTAAACTAAACTACACACATCCATAGGCATAACTTTCAGGGGCAACTGAGGGAGCCATTTTATTTCATTTCCATGTTGAATCAGCTCCAATACAATCAGGATAAGAATTAGTACCTGGTTTTTGAATTACAGCAGGAGAAGAAAAAAGTCAGCAGCAAGTAATGAGCTCACAACAACCAAAATCAGTCCAATTGTCAGGAGGTGTTTAAAACCAAGAAAAATCCAAGCACACAACCACAAATCAACTGAAATGCATCCAAATAGACTCGAACTACTCCAGAATGTTCCAGCAAACCCAAAATTCAAACAAACCAGTTTAATTGAACCTAAAGTTGCTCGATACTAGACCAAACTGCTTCTGAAACCTTCAATTATCAGAATTGAACTTAGGAAGTGCAAATTAGTAGCTCAAAGTCGAAAATTCTCTTAAATTTAATGGAACAATAGCTATTTTTGGGATTAGTTTTTGAAGTTTTTGTTTTGTTTTTGGTTTTGGAAGTGAATTCCTACTGCAGATATGAAAATCTAATGAGAGAGGCTATCTGGCTAAAAAAAAGGACCCCTCACACAACATTAAGTTGCCTTTTATAGGCACATCCAAATGGGTCTTAGATTTGTATTTGCAAAGAAGCCCCTATTTTATTTCTGTTTAAACCCCTTACTCTTTTGCCTTGTTACACAAGTTAGTGCCTCAAATTTCCTAAACCTCTAAGTATACCCCTATCTAGAAGGTTCTAGGAATTTCAGGTGTGATCTACAACATTTCTGCACCTTATTAATTACCCACAATACCCTTGAACTTATTTGGAACTACTAAATTATCCTAAACCTGCCCACTTCTAACTATGGTTATCTAATTCACTTATAGTCTCCAAAGTATTCAGCTAATGAATTTAAAACACAAATCAAGGAACTATTGGAACCTAATCAAACTAAAATCCAAATCTATCTAACAGAATTAATTAATTACCAAACTAATTTCATCCGTAATTAATTTATTCCTAAGAAATCATGCTAATAATCAAACTAAACTAGAAAACAAAATGAATTGCAACACAAGTGAATAAAATTAGACATGAAATTGAAATAAGAAATCTAACAGAACTCAAACTATGTTTTAAACCGAAAATTAATGAATATGACAGAACAAAAGAATTAAGCGAGAAAGCGATGCTTACAGCCATGGCTCGAATTATGGTTAACTCTCAAACTCCAAATTCAACCATTCTTGGCGACGTTTGGGCTTTGGTTGATGACCAAATATTTACGAAGGAGGCCCAAGGACCCTACGGTGTTAATTGCATGCGTTTGGGGCATTTAGGGTTCTGGCCGAAAAACCTAAAAATTGACATTCGAAGCTTTTCGGCTATGTTTGAGGGATGAAGTTAGGGTGGTTGGGTAGAGGATGATGAGGCGATCCTATGGTGTTATTTTGGTGCGATTTGGGATAGGTAACGTCTTTGCCGGAAAACTTTCCGATGAAGATTCGACGACCTCTGGTGAGATTTGAAAGAAACGGATGGCATATCTAGAAAAAGGATGAGCAGGGGAAGCTGGGGTGTTATTTTGGCGGCCATTGGTGGTAGTGGTGTTCACCACCGGCAGCGGAGCCGGTGGAGCTACAGAGATGAGATACGAGAAAGATAGAACTGGTCATTAGGGTTAGGAGAATTTTTAGACAATTATATCAAATCGTATCAATTAACGACAACCGTTGGATCAAACGAATCTGACGGCTCAGATGAAGGGTGACAAAAAACTGTGTCGTTTCGTCCACAACAAGACCAGATCGGGTGAAGGAACATTGGGCCTGGGCGGGTAGAAATTTGGCTTTGGGCTCAGATTCAATTCGCATGAGCAACCCACCTTCATTTTATATGCTTTCTTTTGTTTTTTCTTTTCAATTATTTTCTTTTCCTCTTTTTATTGTTTTGTATTTATATTTTTGATTTTGTTGAAAATAAAACAAAGACTCAATTGACTCTAATGCAACATTATTTAATTTTCCCCAAATTAACTAATTTCTAATTTTTAACTAAACCTAAAAAAAATTCTACAAATTAAAGATAAAAGTGCAAAGAACCATTTTTGTCATTTTTTATGTAAACAAGTTTACTACTAATCAATGCTAAAATATGAAAATAAATGCCAAATATATTTTGTATTTTCATATGAATTGAAATGCACAGATAAAATGCAATAATTATCAGAAAATATTACAAAAATTCACAAAATTGCAAATTAATGAAAGAAAAAATCATTTTGGGAATTTTTGGGAATAATTTGCTTAGGGCAAAAATCACGTGCTCACAGTATTTTGGATTGGAATTTTTGGCTCGATTCAACTTGTTCGAGTGTATTAATGTGGAGCTCATGCAGTGGTTCGATGGCTTTGGAATGACTCTGGGCACGTTCGAGGACGAACATATGTTTAAGTGGAGGAGGATGTAACGACCCAACTGGTCGTTTTGAGAAATTGCATTCGGTTTGGCAGTTTGAGGTCACGGGCAGCTTCATATTATGTGTATCGACTTGCGTGTACAGTTCGGGCGTGAAACCGGAAAGCATTTATGTGAAAATATGAAAAATATAGTAATTTCTAGAGTTAAAATTTAGTTTTTAGTTGACTTTGGTCAATATTTTTGGTAAACGGACCTACATCTGTGTCTTGACAATTCCAGGTGGTCTGCGATAAAATATGGGACTTGGGCATATGCCTGGAATTGAATTTCTAGGTCCTAGCCTTAGAAAATAATTTTTGAAGAAAATTATTGTACTGGGTTTTAAAGGAAATAAAGAAATGAATTAATATTTGAACTCATTGGTATCGGGACCGTATTTTTGTTCTGGAGCCCGGTACTAGTTTGTTATGATATTTAAGACCTATCTGTAAAATTTGGTGAGAACTGAAATTGATTTTACGTGATTTGGTCGTCCGAATGAAAAATGAGAAAAATTTGAGTGTCCTTGAGAAAATCATGAGTTTTGAGGTTAAATTTGTAGTTTTTGATGTTATTGGGATGATTTGATTGCACGATCAAGTCCGTATGATATTTGTAGACTTGCGTTCATGTTTGGTTTGGAGCCCCGAGGGCTTGGGTGAGTTTTAGATACGTTTAGGCTATGTTGCGGTTGTTATTGGATGCTTCATCGTCATTTCTTCAAGCAAAAATAATACCACATTGAGCAAATGAGATTCAGATTTAGTTTTATTTGAACCATTAAATCCGTGTCGAAATTACAGAGCCATAGGAAAAAGAATCATCGAATTTGGACATCGTATGCGGAAGTTATGCTCATTTTCGTGTCGGGAAAAATTGTTGTTTCTGGTGTGTTCGCAAATGCGAACTTCTCCATCGCATTTGCGATGACCAGTTCGCAAACGCAAATATTTTGTCGTTGTTAGCCGAAATGTAAAAGAAAGAACACAAAATTTAACGTGTTTCAGATCAAAATAATCCTACGTCCTCCAGAGAACAATTGCCTTTCTATTATTAACAAAGGAAGGGAGATTTCCCAATTACACTTAAGAGAATTTCTCTCTTAATTCTCTACCCATTACAATGTATTGTATTATTTTTGGGATGAATTCTACAAATGAAGGAGTGCATCTATTTATAGAGGTAAAGACCTCCTCTTGATGTCATTGGTGACATCAAACTACTTCCTCTTGATGTCATGGGTGACATCAAAGGAGGAAGCTTCCTCCTAGCAATCATACCACCTCTTTCAACCAACTCTTCCAATTGGCATGCCATTGTTGACTAAACATAAACCAACATTTTCAATCTCCACCTTGGTTTGCATTTCGAGCGTGCGTGTGAACAACTCTGGC